>VXAB01004215.1:118014-163014 GCA_013399175.1 Odontophorus gujanensis | reverse complement strand
TTACCAGGAACGCAGTTGAGGCCTCATATATGAGGACTGACAAGGCAACTGCTCAACATTTTACACATCCTGTGAATGCTATTACCAACATGGAAAGAGGAACCTGGGTCCGGAGCATCATGCATCACATACCCCTCTGCTACACTCAAGTGACTACTGGGGTTGTTTCCTACCCATCCCTTCACACGTCAGCAGGGTTAGTGCCAAAGCCCAAGGAAGAGAAGACACAAGCTCTTCAGCCTCTAGATGAGGATGCACTCAGCGTTCCACTTCACCTCTTCTGCTAATTCTCTGCTTGTGACTTATTGCCTACGAGCTCCCATTACTTGAACCAGATGTAAACACGCAGATCAGGGGAGAAGAGCGGAAAAGAGAGGAGCCTTTCTGTTCATGGGGATGGGAAGCAGGCCCACCTGGTCAGACAGGCTTCCAGTGCTCAAACATACTCACTGGGCAGCCCGGCCTGCAGCACGCTCCCATGATCTGAAGCACACATCACTTAGCACTTCAGGCTAGTAGTTTGTCACAGAGGTTTGTGCTTTGACCACTGTGTAACAGAGGCGCTCTGTACCCAGGTCTGCACCAAGATGCCAAGGTGCAAAAGCACCTACAGAAAACACTACAGCCCATGCCTCTCCTGGTGTACTCATCCTAGAGACCAGCTCCTTGTTAAGTCACACATGGCCACAACTGCTGCCAGACAACAATAAAAGCTTCAGCTGAACTTGGCCATATCCAGCATCAGGAAACATCCCTTTCTCCACAAAGCCTCTTGCATTATGAAGCAAACCACCAGTAGCCTGGCTTAAACACCACTGACTGCCTCAGTGGCTGAAGTCTCCAACTCTGCAACCTCATTCTGCTCTGATCTAGCAAAACCCAACACACTTAGGACAAGCTGTAAGGAATCTCCCTGTTCTCAGGCTCTGGGAAGTATAAAAGAAGTGACTGAATAGCCAAATGGGCACAAGGCTTATTTCTTTGAAAGGATTTGTTAATGTTTTTAGTACACATGTAACTGGAGTGATAAAAGGGCCCACTTCAAAATACTGAGATTTGTAAATCTTTCTGACAAACTTAAAGGTTTTTTTTCTACATGGAAGGAATTCCAGTAAGAAACCTACCCAACATGCTACACAGCCCCAGTGTTAAAACCCTATATCAGTAAAACTACGAATTCATTTTTATGATCTTTTTATCCAGCAGCTCTATGTTAACTTATTACAAAGCTGAAAAATGACACAGAGGACGCCTTTTTTGTAGATGGACACACGTATATGTTTCTCAGCACCCCAGGAAGTGGTTTCTAAGCTTTCTGGACCAGTGGAGCTCCACTGGCTCCCAGCATTTCTCATGAGGCAGCAGGTATTGTTATCAAACCTCAGCCAGAAGAGGTATTTCCACAAGAACATTTCCAGTCACCACTGGGTTAGTTGGTTTCATGAACCACCTCAGAGCTGGGAAGGACTGATCTAAATAACCCAGGCAGGTCCTCTAGCGACAATCAAATTGACCATGGTTTTCAGAGTTAAGGAGCTTGGGCTAAGAAAGTTAATGGAGTTAATCTCTGAATGCGCACAGGAAGATGTAATTAGAACTACCTAGATTTTAAAAATAACCTGGAACTACAGAGGTCTTTTCTCTAGTAAATTGGACCTACCCATGTATGCCAGCTCTCACTGCTTACTTGGACTCTCTCTCACTGCAGTCAGTGGGAGACACAGAAGTCAACCAAGAGGTAGGTAGGTGCAAAGCTGATAATAAGAGCATGGTACTTGATTTGGGACTTGTAGCTATAAAAAGGCAGCAAGAAAGAAATGAGCAGTTCTGTTCCAGCGTTTTAATCACATGGCAATAAAATGTAAAAGTTCCAAGTTCAAAGAAACAAAACCCGTGTTCCTTTTGATTTAAATGTATGAGTTTCATCTGTTTGAGGCTTGTGGCTAATCCTCCCACTGTAGTTACACAACCCTTACCTATGTAAATAACAGTACCGGAATTGGGTCTGTGATGGTTTTTAAAGATCATTCCTTGATCTAATTACCTTTTACCCTTGGGAAACCTGAATACTTTTGAGCCACGAGAATCTGAAAAAAATATCAGCTAATAGTACATAGTAAAAGCAGCGAGAAGGGATATGAACCAAACCTACAAAACCTTACATCTTCTGATGCTGGAAACTGTATTAACTTTTAACATGAGTGATCCCTGTAATTCAATGGACTGAAAAGAATAATACACTTTCAATGATGTGAGAAAGGGGAAGGATATTCAAGCTTGAAAAGTAAATATTTTCCTGAGTTTAAATTTAAAAAACTATTAAACTCTCAGTAAGAAGCAATTTTAAAAGATTTAAGGTTGAGAGGTACAATCAATTTTTTAAAGCTCTTTCACCTTTTTCACGGAAAAGAAAAATAAGTAGCCACTCCCACGTGCTCCTAAGGACCACATCCTAATGCGCAGACCTAAACCTGCATCTGCGAGCACACCCACGTTCACCCAAGGAGGAAGAAAGGCAACCAAGCTGTTGCTGCTGGCCTGAGGCACTGGAGCACAACTGAAGAGGACAGGGTTTTGATTTGAGGATGGAAGAGAACTTTCCTGTTCTTCATGGTGTCTTCCCTTCCATAGCCAAATAAATTTCCTTTAGTAAATACCACTGAAAATGGATGTGCAAGAAGTGACTGCCACTGCAGGCCCTGAAAATCCTATATGAAGAGTCCTTAGCAACCAGCAGGCCTAAGAAACTAGTGGCAATGATAATCAGAAGCAAGACCCGCTAGCTGTGTGAAGGGTAAAAGAGAAAACAGCTGGGGCACTTCCCTTAGAATACCACCGCAAACACCCATCTCCACACAGCTACCAGACTCAACAGGCTGACTGGCAGTGTTCTGAAGTAAGGCTGGCTTAGTGGCCTAGAAACATGTGGATGGGACTCTGTTGGAAGATACTGCCCAGTCTGCACTCAAATCAGTGGTATTCATCCCTCCATGGCTCATACTGACACTGCAGGGCTGGCTCTGACATCTGCTGCCAGCAAAAAGCCTGCAGGGTGCATCAAACACAAGAACACATGGCAGCTGCATTTTAACAAAGCATTAAGTCAAAGAACAAAACAAAACACAAAATTGGCTGCTCCTGCAAAACCAAGCACTTGGAACCACAGAACCAGCAGAATGAGCACTGGCTCAGCTACAGAGGAAGACACACAGAAAAGACAGAGAACACTGCTATTATCCTATTAGAGGAAGCATGAGAGGGGCAGCAGGAGTGCCATGGTCTGTTCTGACTGTGCTGTACACCATCTCAAATGGGCCAGATGAAATCCCAATGCAAAAACCAACAAAAATACCAAGCTCAGTTCTCCTAAGCAAACTCCACTTTGCTACCTCTCATCTTTGCAGTGCTCAACCCAGCAAGTGTCCAGCTCTTTTAGCACAGTTAAGTGACAAAAGGCCAAAACAAAGATCTGCCCCCACTGAACTTCCCATGGGTCACAGATGCACTGTTTGAGAAGACAAAGGATTGACTGTTTTACTCTAGAATGAAGAAAACAGTGTTCATGGAGGAAAGTTTTTAGCTACCATCCGTGCAGGGGGGGGAAGCCTCACACTCTGGTATTCTGGTCTGTGCAGGTTAAAAGTACCAGCAGTCAGGAGCTTATGGATGGGTGGCTTCCTGCTGGAAAGCCACAGAGCAGCTGCACAACCATCGGAAATCTGAGATCAACTTTCATCAGGTTTTCAAAATTTCTCCTGAATAGGAAGAATCATGTTTTTAAAGCTGCAGAGACTCGTGTTACCGAACAACTCAGTGAATGCTCAGTGAATCCTTGGTATCTCCTAGTTATTCTGTGCTACTCTGTCTCTGCTTGAATGCTGGGACTAAATGTCTCAGTGACTCTTACTGACTCAGAATTCCTGCCAATAGCTTCACACATACTAAAGATACTCAGTAGTGACTGTCCTCCTCCCATCCTTTGGTCCTCTTCTCAGACCTGGAGTGAGCAGGGCTTCCCAGAGGGACAAATTCTGGAACCTTGCCCTGACACCAGCAGTTTCTATTTGCTGCAGCTCATTACCACTCCCTAGCATGATGTAGGTTTCTTAAAAGCAGCATTATGCACAGTGCAGAGTAAGATGAGCTGTTGGTCTAACAGGGAGACTGATGCTAAAACAGTAATGAGGCACTAATGAAAACTCAGTTACGGATCTGCCTTCAGCTGAGAGATACTCCACGTTACACATCTCAGCTGAAAAGTCTTCACAGTTTTTGTTCTGATAAATTAATTGTGGACTATTCTGAGTTGATTGTAATGCATATAAATTAAAAATAAAACAGGATTACTGCTCCCTCTTTCCTTTGCATTTCTTTAATACAAGGGAAAATAGTCCATTACAGCAATGAATGACAACGGAAATTATCCTACTGTAAGAAGTGTCAAGAACAAGCAGAGCTGCCTTCTGGTAAAACAAAACAAAAAACCAACAACAACAAAAAAAACACCACAACAACAAAAACATGCCTAAGGAAATGGAATCAAAACCAAGTCCAGCCTGTGCCTCTTAGCACAGATATACTATTTCACAGTAAAGCCCTTTTCCCCTTCTCAAATGCCTACCCTTCTCACTAATATTTAAAGTAATTAGGATTATCTTGGATGCCCACAGTGGGACACATTCATTGTGTGCTTTCAAATAGCATTAAATCTTGGCGTTAGGAACTCAGGATAAGAGGTAAAGATCTGAATGGAGATCTTTATTCAGTATGCTTTACTATGGATTATCTCATTCTTTTCCAGTTCATGCTTGTACTTTTAGCAACTAAAAAGGCGGGGCTATAACTTGATATAATTAGAAACCAGAAGCTGAAGAAAATATCCTCTTGTTGAACTCCCTCACCTCTGCCTTTAAATTCTCTTACAATAATAAGTGAAACAATCAAACAAGACCTTCCACTACTCACCCACCTCCAGCTGGTCAGGAAGATGCAAAGAAGACTTTCTGGAAGCACAGGTTTGAGATTTTTATTTGATGCTCCAAATCCTACCTCAAAACGATATCAACCAATTACAAAGCAACTGCCACTAGAGCCTGCAGACAGAATACACATCAGAACAGTACTGACTGACCAACACTTTCTAATTCTACCAGTGTTATACTACACCTCTAACTGCCTGAGGCTAAGAACGGTACAGTGCAGAGGAACCATCACAAACCACTCATGAAGATCAAGTGCATGGAGATGAGTATCCTCACTTTGAATGAATCTGAAGACAATGTATAAAGCCCAGATAGAAAAAGTTTGCTAGTGCCAAGACTAGGTTGGTGTAATTCAGTGGTTCAACACCTCCTGTGCAAGTTATTCACCAGAAATGCTCACTGCACCACAGCCATGTCTCAGCTGGGTATGAATCAGTACAATTCCACAGAAAGCATCTAATGTTATATTCCACCCCAAAATCTGATTTCTAGTTCCTTCCTTAAAAAAATACTGTCTTGATGGTTTAACGCAGGGATTTGGTCCTTTGGAAGACATGAAGGAAACTACTCTCCGAGAACTGGTTATCTCAACATAAAGAAAACCCTTTTCCCTCTAGATAATGGCTAAAATGTGCACTTACAGAGAAGGTTGCTCGGGTTATCTTTATAAACATTCTGTATGACTACACAAGCAGAACAACTTTCACCATCACGAAGGAGCGAAGATGAGGTCACAGACTGAGGTATTTTTAAGCTAGTACTAATCCTTCAAAGAAAAGGCACTGTGATCAAAAGAAGCTATTTTCTCCATCCCTACCATTCCTCCTTTACTTAAACCCACGTGTCATCCTCTGCATATATTCATGTACTCACACAGGGAATTACACTAGACAAATTATTCTACTGCAGAATATTTTGTACAGATATACATGCTTCTCCAGGCTGCAATTCTATGCTATGACCATCAGCAGATCTACTCTCAAAGATCCCAGCTTCCCTTTGACATACACGGTCCCTCAGTGCCAGGGAGTATGCTCTGCTGCTGGGCAAACCAGGGAGGTATCAGTCTCCAGGAAAGGTGTAAAAAAACGTGGCTATGAGGGATGAAGGGATTTAGAGAGCAGCATGGAACCTCAGAGAAAAGCCATTTGCTTCATCACATTAACAAGCCTGTGACAAAGCTGGGACCTTTCATCTTTCTGTTCCTAGAGGTCACATACTACTTATACATACAACAGCAGAGACTACCCAACAAAGAAGGTGCTGTTGATGTGTTGTTTTCAAAGGACCAGCACAAGGCAGAACAAGAGGAATGAAAAGGACTCTGAATCCACTTTCTGTACTGTTTTTTTCTCATTCTTGAAGGAATGAAGAACAGTTCTAAAAATAAAACTGAAAGATACACCTATCAATCACTTTTCATGAGAAACATATAGTTATTTTGCCAGAGAAAGGTACACACACCTGAACACCCATACTAGGTACTTAATGCCACCAGAACTAGTTTTGCACCAATCTGCACTGCTGCAGGGTTAGGAGGTCAGCAACTCCCTGGTCTCTGCCACTCCTGGGCACAGCAGCCGGGCAGGGAATACAGTGTCCCTTGCACCTTTCTGTGCAGCCACCTGCTAAGCCAGGTCCATGAAATCAACGACATCTTCTGAAAGCCAGTCCTGGGGCTTTTTTTCTTGTTGTTGTGAATATTGAAACAATCCATTTTGCAGATCTGGGTCAACACACGCTGGAGGAGACAGTCAGCGATTCTGCCTTCTCACTTGCCCCTGCTATCATGACACTGTATTTTGCCTTTGTTCTGCTTTGTGTACCTTAAGACTGTCCAAACAAGAAGTTCCTTGTTAATAACCATCAGTAGAAGTGTAAGATGTCCTACCTAGAAAACACTGCAATTTAGGAAAGTGTGGTAAGAAAATGTGTGTCTGAAAAGCAATGGTAATTTTAAGGGAAAACTGCATTCCAGACTCAGAGTAGTGTTATCAAGCAATAGAACACATGGCAAGACAGAAGAAAAGGCACGTGTTTCCTCCTTATGTGGCTATGCTAAAGGAAGAAAACAGAATCCCAAGAGTTTTAATAACCACTTATAACTTCTTGGTGTCCCATGCAGAAATCCAAATATAACACTACTTTGGCTGACTATCTCCCAGTTTTTGGAAAACTGTTAATCTTTACTGGCGTATCAGAAAAAAAAAAATACAAAAAAACCCCAAAACAAATAAACAAAAAAACACCAAGAAGAGGTCTATCACAGTTTATGCAACATAAAGACTAGCCAAATAAATATAAAACTTAATTCTGGTCACAGTTCTTTACACTTTTACTGTTGCTGATGCCACTTTCAACCCTATAAAACAAGGACAAAATCCATTCCAGCTGTCATCAGTCACAACACTGAAGAGTAACCAAACAGCTAATGATGACGGCTTCAGCTCCTTCAGCCCCACTGACATTCTTAACTTCAGAAAATACCAGCTCAGTGATAACGTATGATATTGTACGGCTTAAATATCTTTTTTGAACATGACTTGCAAGCATTTAGAAAACAAGAGGTTACTAATCAGAGAAAATGCTAAGTCTAACGAAAGTGATCTGTTATAGTAGACTAAATGGATTTTTCACTTGCCAAGAATAGATTTTTTTTAATGCTCTTAAAATGCAATTTTCTGTATTGGGAAGGGACAAAGAAGGACCTGGAACTTACACCATGCCAGCAAAAGCTGCAGGAGGTTTGCCACTGATTTCAGCATGATCAAGACTACACTCACATACAACTGCACTCAAAACTGAGTAAAAGCGAAAAATGAAGGAGCCCTTACATGTACAGGTTAGAATTCAAGTGAATCTACAGTTTTAAAAGTCCAGGAGACATTAAAGTGAATTAATATTACCATGGCATTACTATTTTTCAATGTTAACTTTAATGTAGAAGTCAGTCAAGCAGATTTGCTGTCAAATGGTTCAACAAACATTGGTTAAATTTGCAGCAAAAGAGAAGTATACGCATAAACAAAGTAAAAATGTTGCTACTTATTTTAAAGTGAGATTTATATGCTCCAAAGTTTAGGAACCTTGTCACAATAAGTCACTCTACTTGAGAAAATAGGGACAAAAACTGAACACAAAGCATTCTTAAGGTAGTCAAATGAGTTAAATGAAGTTTCACACAACATTAGGCTTACGACAGACCCACTGCATTATATTTATTTTTATTTCCACTAACACAACACCAGCATTAAATGCACACTGTGAAATGCCAGCGTGCAATAGAACCCTGTGCTGCAGAGGTGAGGGCCCTGCCCCAGCTGGCTGTGCCAGCACTGCTGGAAGGCCTGATCAGAGTCGTCCCACTGAAGGCACACAGTAGCTGAACGCAGCAAAATCCACGCTTGAAGACAGCTGTATCCTCCCAGCCTAGTTGGTCCAGAGCTCTCCTGAAGCAGTAGTCCAGGGCTCCAGGCCTGTCTATCTTCACAAGATCTGACTGAGGTCTCTTGGGTCCTCTGTGGAAAGGAAGATCTGCAGGGAGTCTGAGCAGTGCAACATCTCTGCATGCTGCCCTTGAGACTTTTCAGCTTAGCCAGCCAGGCTGCAAGGATGTGGTGGACACAAAGGGACCTGCTCCAGGTTGGAGGGAAGGATGAGTTTTCAAGGTACCCAAAAATGCAGATAAATGAAGATCAGCAGGTCCAGGTGCCTCCTGAGCACCAGATCCAATCTGGACAGTTCAGAGCAAGAAGAATGAAGGTCAGAGCATGGCTAAGGAGGGGTGACCACTCCCAAACCAAGGGCCAACACGCATTTCTCCCTTCTCACCTCTTTATACTCAGGTTTAGTCTGTTATAACTTTATTTGGGCTACCTCCTGCAGAAAAGAACAGCAGACTCCCCTCAACAAGCCAGTGCTGCTTCCCTTGTTTGTATAAATCTGCCTGGAGCATGTCCTGGGAAGTATCAGTGATACAAACCAACCAAACTAAAATCACTGGGCAACCCGCAGCTCAGCAAAAAGCTGGGGCAAGATGTGCATGTCTTATTTGACAAGCACTGTTTAATGAGCTATGAGTTTGTATTTATCTAAAAGAGAGGAGAGAAAAAAATAAGGCTAGTAAGGCCTTGACTTGGGACTATTAAGGAGGTTTAAAATGATATTTAAGGGTACACAACTAGCTCAAATCTGGCTCAAGACTAGAACCTATCAAAATGTGTTTTATATAGCCAAAAGCCAATACAAAAATCTGCTAACACTGTGTGTGAATGGTTGTTTCAGAATGGGAAAAGAAAATACTCTTTGCAGTGTCTGCAAGTGCCCTAAGATAGAACTTGAAAGGGAAAATGATTTATAAAGGAATAGGAGAGAGAGTTCATTGATTTTTCTTTTTCTTTCACGTCCAGAAAAGAAACAAAACTGGTGACAAACTGGGCTAAAAGCACTCTTTTACCTCAGCAGCCTACTACATGATTAGTGGTATGCTTGGGGTAAATAAACATGCTACCCACAACATTTGGGATGCATACCTGTGAAGCTTAACTGATTTAACAGGCACTGTGGTACAAATATCAAGCACAGGGCATTGTAAAATACATTGTGCAATAATATAAATATTGTAAAAAGTTTACGGAAAAGCAGGAAATAAATTTGAAGATATTAAATCAAACAAAGTCACAATTTTAAAGTTTTATTTCTTCTGTTCTTTCTGCACTACATTTCAAAATTAATCTTGGCAAAATGATGTGTTCAATCAAGTCACTTCCAGAGCTACTTCCAGCTTTACCAGGGAGTTGGACTAGGTGATCTCCCGAAGTCCCTTCCAACCCCTACGATGCCGTGATTCTGTAACCTTCAAATCTGTTCAGAATTTTAAGATAAAACTTGGGGACAAAAATAAATGCCCTCCTCTGCCCCAGCTAGCCCCCTTCACACATCTTTGAAGCAAGCTGCACCTCTGCAGGTGACAAGAGGAGCAGGCTCCCTTGGTGTAGTGGGGGGCTGTGCTACAGAGAGATGCAAGACAGCACCTGGCAAGTGCTTGGTGCAACAGGCAAGAGCTTAGGAGGCAAGAGCTGCACCGAGGCAGCACAGGCTTGCACCATGCAGCATCACTGTGCAGCAGCATCACAGCACTGCATCACCACCATGCAGCCATGCAGCTACCCGCAGACATCAGCAGGCAATAAGATTGCTTCGAGCCACCCTGACAAAAGTAGCAAGGACATTTCAAGTCTCCTTACCATACCAAGCATGTTAAGAGGGCAGTGGAAATGTTGACACCCTCCTAATTGCAGTGGGAGTGCTGCTCTGGTTCCATCCGATGGTGCACTCGGAGAAGCAAAACGCATCTGTGCTGCGATCTTATTTACAGGTGCAAGCACAACCAGGAAAAGCAAATACTTCGCAGCATGCAAAATGAATTCACTGGTTTTGTAAGGCAGTTTTAAAAGTCTGGCATTTTCCATTTTTCATATGAAAAGCCACTTTGTCTAAACAATCCTTTGTGTGTTATGGCAGACTAACAAAGTGTCACTTAAAAGGAAAAAGCAGCTGTAACATTTGCATGTCTGATTTATTGCAACAGGTTTGGAAGAAAAGAATGTAATTTATTACAACCTATTTAGCTCTGCAACAATTGCCCTTCAAAAACCGAAGGAGAATAATGTAATTGAGCGTACATGCCTTCTTTGCTGCAGAAACCTCAAACAGCCTCGGGCAAGAGCTAATACAGATGTAGTACAAGGCATTAAAAGAGTGCTGGATGCTGTAGCTAGCAATTATCTTGGTATTTAACCAAATCTATCGCTCATCAGGAAAACGTTTAGTGCAGCAGTCGGAGCGAGACAGGCTGACACGGAGCACAGCTACTTAACTGTCCCCTCCAGCGATTACACTTTCTCAACCCGAGAGCCATGTCAAATTAAACAACTAGACATTGACTTTTCACTTCTATAAACGTTAAGCTATGATTGACAACTCCTGGATGCTACAAGGCAGTCATTATAATCAGCCAACGTACTGCTGGCTTATTTGTGATGTTTCACCCCACAGCCCCCCTACTCCTAGCAATTTCCTCCTGGAGTATTTTTACAGCGTGCTACAGGCATGTTTGCTTTGCTTCCTGCAGTGCCATTGTTAGAAATGCCTCCCCCATCAGGAGACCTTTGTATGTGCACGGAAAAGCAACATGAAATTAAGTGACTTAAACTGGCACGTAGGACACTTTTTTTTTTTGTTGCTCCAAGCCAACACTTCTCCATTTAACTCAAATTTGGGGATGTCTGGACAGCAACATTAGACTCAATCTCTGCACAAAATACCACAAGCCTGCCTGTTTTATGCGGCACCTTTCAAGAGTATTTTTCCAGGTACTGGAAAGTGTCTTTAAATCTACATACAATCGACTCCACATGAGAAATGAGGCAACCCACACAAGTGGCAAATAAAATGACAACCTCTACAAGAGCGTCCTGAATATGTATTACTGAGGGCCTCCACTTCCCTAAGGTTATTACAGCTTCACTATGTCAAGCCACCACTTACTACAAATATCTGAAGTCTGCGGCTTAGCAAAGTTACTAGAAACTGAACAAGCACATAAAGCAGTCAAGGTTGTGAAGAAATACGTTTCTTCGATTTTATATGCTACATTCTGGTGCTTGAAAGCACTACATTATAAGTGACAGCTTTACTCTACACCCCTTTAATTCAAGCCACAAGAGTAACATAAAAGATGTCCAAACTTTCCCGTCTCAAAATAAAAGGAGAAAGTAAAAATAGTCATAAATAATGTTCAACACCTCTGAACTTTCATTTCCACATAGTCTTTAAGAAACTTGCAGGGA
The DNA here is from genome assembly GCA_013399175.1 of Odontophorus gujanensis. Classification (NCBI taxonomy): domain Eukaryota; kingdom Metazoa; phylum Chordata; class Aves; order Galliformes; family Odontophoridae; genus Odontophorus; species Odontophorus gujanensis. The sequence continues at coordinate 151,181 of VXAB01004215.1, read as the reverse complement.
TCCTTTGAAGACTGTGGTACACAAGCAGGTGAGATTAACACTGTATCACGAAACCAATTCTGAGTATGAACAAGTTTCCAGCGCTGTTTGTATGCCTGGAAGCCTACGTACCTACATGATTAGTGTATTGCAAGCTTTAGCCTCATGCTGTCTGCAGCAAGCCGAATGATAAACTTTATAGTTCAAAAAAAGCCTAACAAATCAACTGAACAAAATTAGCAACAATAAACACATTTGCGGAAAATGTTCTCAGCTAGAAAGTATGATTTCATTGCAGAATGAGCAGTCAATGGAAAAACAACTACAGAAGCTAAAAACAACTGAGGAGGACAGATGAAATATAGTTCTCTTTTCTTTTTGATAGTGCCAACTGCAATCCTACTCCTTTTTCTGCTTCTGTACTATATTCAATACTCAACATAGAACCCAGAAATCTAAAATTAAATGTAACAGTATTTCAAACACACTACCTCTCCCTCTGGCTGAACTGCAATACAATAAAGCCAAAAGACTTCTGTCACAAGTCCAGAACACGGCACCTATGCTTCAAATACAGAGGACAAACAGTCACAGCTCTGAGGACAGGGAAATTTAATTTAACTTCCAGACTTTGCAGTATAACCGTGAAGTAACAATGTCAGTTAAAGGGTGTACTTAAAAACTCCAACTTTTATTTTATTTGTTTTTAATCAGGTATCTGCCACCAAACTCTCACTGAACTCTCACCGAAGAAGGTTGCTGTCTTTCCCTGCAGAATAATCAACACAGCGTGCTTTCTAGCTCATGTGGCTGTTACTGTCTAACTCCACGTCTCAGATGTCAAAACCAGCAAATTTATCTCCAAAGACTCAGCAACTTACTCATACACAAAATGTCCCATTTACTTTTTGCACCACCATCTTTCTCATGTAGCTGGACAAAAACACCTAATATCTTATTTAATTCTTTTTTCTTTTTTGCTTTCTTAGCAGCTTTGTGCCAACACTGCAGTTGAAGGGATTTAAGTTATTGGGACATTTCAGCATACAGCCAAACATAATTTTGCTTTTCTGTATTTCCACATTTCTGGGTAAGTTCCCTCAGAATTCCTGCCCAAGGTAATGGTAGGAAACCACCAGCACAGCCCAGTAGCTCCATGCTGATGGTCCCCAGCCAGCCACACTGTCTCAGGAGCTACCTCCCTTGGCTGGTCCCAAGAACTCTACCTCATAGGAGTCCCATGCCTTTAAAATAACAACCTAAAACAAGAAGAAAAAATAAAAAGTGAATAAAAATATCAGAAAACTTCTCATTCTGAATTCTCAACCAGCAACAATCTTTAAAGAACTACTACTAAAAAAAAAAAGACAGGGTCCTGTCAGAGAAATCTCTTTGTACATCTGCAGTGTTTGTACAGAGAATGTGTACACAGCACATGTGTATCCATACACCCATGCGTACATATATCTGTATCCATATGTGCACCCACACACAGGTACAGGTATGTGTAGATTATATATATTATATATATAAAGCTAACTTTCAGTCCTCGGAAAACAAAAGCTATCCCCATATAACAGCCAAATTCCTACATAACTCAATTTCGACATCTCATCTGGTGTGAACTGCACTCATTCCTAGTGTAAACCCCAGCGTGCTCTGCAATGATATACTGTAATGTCACATCGCAATCTGGATTTACTATAAAGGGCTGCTGACGAGTTTCAGAGCAGTAAACATTGCTGCGAGGTGTATTTCACACTGAGCTGGTTTTTATGAAGAACACTTCACCGCCCAGCCACGGCACCCAGATGATGAATGGTGAAAGATGCATGACAAGCTTCATCATTGTTTGTAAATCTTAACTGTTCCTGCTCACTAACTCTGCAGGCAATTTTCAAAGACAGCGGCCGACAGAAGGACAGCACAGCTTTCCTGAAGGTTATTCAACTTGTACTTGGCCTAAGCTATGCCTGTGAGGAGCACTGGAAATAAACCCATCGATAACACCCAGGCTTAGAATCAGAAGCATTGGGTGGGCAGGACAATGGCCACCAAATCAAGAAAGCCCACCAGGCAGCCAGCCCCACTCACGCAGGGCCACACACGTCCTGTGCAGGTATCACCTACAAAGGCCATGCAAACATGCATCTGTAGCCATGCAGATGGAGCAAGGGGCCACCGTGCCCACATCCCTTGCTCCCACTGGTTCCCCTGGACAGGGAGCACTGCACAGGGCCAGGAGACTACCTGCACAGAGTAGCCATGGGGAAGCCCTCACCTTTCTCCCTGAAATTACTTTTGCATGGGACCAGTGCTGTGCGCTGCAATGACCTCTTGCCAAGAGCCACAGCCTGACTCATTGTCTCCTGCCATTCAGGCTGCTTTCAGGGACTTAGCAACTCTAACTTGCCTTTTTTTTTTTCTTCTTATTAAGAGATCAGCAGTAAATGCATCTTTTACTCAAGTTTCTCACAATCTGCAGAAGGGTTGCCAACACAAGCGCCTCATACAAACCAAAAAGCCTGCAGAATCTTAGGTCATTACTCTGACAAGCTGGCATGAATGGCAAAATACTCTCTGGAAACTTGTGCACAGAATACACCACAGAATGTAGCAAAGTTCTCCATTTTCTTCACCAGGGCTAAGAGGATGCAGCTGCATATCACAACAAAGCAAAGAGAGGAGCAGGTTTCACTGTTACAGGTACAAACCATGCCTCAGTAAGCACACTGCTGTCACTGACATGACAAAACATCATCGTTTGTTTTGCCACTCCATAGTGAAGTTTGTTTTACTACTAATGATATCCATGAATTTCTGTTCTTAGCGAAAAAGTTCCATAGTAAAACCAGAGCAGCAAGCCCAAACCCCGTGGTGCAGGATTTTAGGATAGGATCCAGCATCCTTTAAGTGTGATAAAAACAAAACACAGCCCCCGCAGCCACTGCCACAGGACCAGCTTCTTCCCCACAGCGAGCAGCACGGCTCATGAATCAAACCCGTAATTCTGCAACTGCACAATGACAAGTTGCTTTGCTGCATTACTGTTTCATTCCTGTGTGATTTTGAGTGAGCAGAGCAAAAAGGTTGTGTTTCAAGAAGAAACTACTAAAATGACCCTTTGAATCAAGAATAAACTGAAGCAGAGTGCAATGTAAGCAGACGCTTAAATTCATTTCTTTCCAGGAATTTCATTCTCTGTCAGTCAGAACTTACATATTTATTTCAATGCTGGTCAAATCTTCACCAATCCAACCTCATGACACAGACCAATAACTTACAAAAACGCTTAAACACACAGGAAAAAAAATGGATCGTTAGAGTTTATATTGAATATGCCTCACATTCTCAAATGTGTTTTGAATGCTGCTTCCACAGCTAATGAAACAAGGCATGTATATGAATGTCACAAATCTGGGTTAGCAACTAACTTGACTTAAAAGAAAAAAGAGAAAATCTTCAAACCCAAGCTAAGTCCAAGAAAATTACACGTTAAAACATGCTCACTCTAAAAACACCTGTAAAATTCTACAACCTACCCGAAATCTGTTTTGATCTAATCAAAGAGTAAAGACCTTCTCAGAACTCTGCTCTCGCATCACAGTGGCAACAAATTCATTCCACAGCTTATCCCTGCAACCCAGGTTGGGTGAAAGCAGGCAGACATGTCTGAGTATAGCACATTTGTTTAGCAGGAGAATGTATATACATCTACTTATTTACATACCTATTTGTGTTTATTTCTACACACATGCAGAGGTGGCTCCCAGACACAGAACACAGCATGTTACAAGAGTCCTACACAAAAAATGAGATGCTACAAGCAAGAAGAGCCGACAAGGCTGTGATCTGCATGTATGCAAACAGAAATGTAAACCACGGCACAGAGAAGCAGTCTGAAGTTTGCCAGCCTTCCTAGCATTCTTGTAATAGGCACCTAAGGGAAGGTTAGCACAGAACAGCTACCTGGGACTGCAGCAACGAGAAAACACAAACAAGATGAAACAATTACACAAAATGGAGTGACCTGCTGACAAAAACAGATCTTCCAACTGACTGTTTCGGATCTGCAGGATTAGAATTTTACCTTCCTTTCTTGTTTGATTTCAATATTTACTTGTAGAAGTTTGATGTAAGATGGATAGTTAGTAGCAAACAGTCTCAAGCTTCAGAGGACACTACTTGTTCCTCCTACCTAAGGGATGGTATACTTCTGAACAGAGGTCAACTTTTCAGAAAAAGATCCATGGACAGACACACAGGCAATACATACAAGCCAAATGATGCTGAACTGTATCCATTCCTAACATTCTGCTGCATCCAGAATGGATTTCTGCTGGCACTCTGCTACAGAGGTGTGCAGAAGAGTAACAGAAGTGGTATACCTCAGACTTACAAGGACTGGAGTCTGTGGGACAGCAAGAACCACTCTTCACTTACCAGCCTGGTTCCAGACAGAAGAAAACTTGGGCTGTTACTTACTGCTCCGCCTCACTTCTCTAACCACTTTATTACCTTAGCTCTGCCAGTGCATCTTGTCAGATGGCAGCAAATTTAACAGAGCAATTTACTGCAAGGGTATTTCCCCAGTCTTTGGTACCATTTCTCAGCTGTAGCAGATCAGCCTGCTTTGTTGCAGTGTGTTGCCTCCGTATCTTGAGCATCCACGGAAAGTACAGCACCCAGCCACACAGAAGCAGGAATGTATTACTTTGGAGAAGTCCCTGTCTTGCTGTTCTATCATAGTTCTTCAGTTTCTGCAACTTACTGACCTTTTCTGTATCAAAATGAACATTTCATATGAGCTTTTCTTGTGTGTAGAAGGAATTCCAGGCTCCTGTTCTACGTGGCTCCTGATTTATGTTCAAGCTGCAAACACGGTCCTGCTTCAATGCTGCACTACTCGTTTTTAGCTATCCTAATACATTGCCGGGAAAACAAAAACTGAACTCCATTCAGCAACTAGAGTAACATTTTAAATGCAAGCCACCTTCTCACCATGTTTGCTACATATTAACAAAGATGAGTTTGACTTCCATGCTAACTTCAAGAGAATGAAAATATTTTTAAATAAAAGTTGTGCGCAAATAAAATGATATGTCTCCTCCACATCCTTTTATTTAAATATTTTATTTAAATGTTTTGGTTTTTTCTTCTTGCCACTGTCCCAAACCTGAAAAACACCTTTACACTGCTAAGCAAAGGCTCAGATTATTCAGTGGAAATAGGGTCCAGAGCTAGGCACCCTGGCCTGATCTAAGCATATGCCCTCAAGCTGTCTCAAATTAAGATCCTGTGCTGGTATTTCACAAATACAAGCATAGGATGGGCCTGATTCAAAGTCAGCTGAATGTACCTGGTAATTCTGGGTACTGATCCAATCCTGAAAAAGTCCCACCAAAAACAAAAGCATCTTCTTCATAGAAATCAATGTGATCAAGGCAGTTGGCTCTTAGAAGTCAAACACCCTGTCATGACTGCCATATATGCATTCTCATCCCTACACTTCTTGTACAAGCAGCTTTCAGCTTGGCTTGCAAAACAAAGGCATGCTTTAAAGTATGATCTGCATACACAGGGACTAGTAAAAAACACTCATACATCTTCCTCTCTAATTGCTCATTCTAAAAAATAAGCAAGGTAGCAGAAAAAAAACGTAAAGAAAAATACTGGAATGTAGAGTAAAAAAAATCCTCTTATCTATAGAATATTATACACGTTATAACCCCATGATCTAAGACAGCCTTCTGAAAACATCCTTCTGCCATTTGTCACTGGTTTCTCTAATGTCTTCTCCCTCTTTTTTCCAGTTTCCAGAAGGGGAGCAGCTGCGCTGGTTGGAAGCAAAGCCATTTTACTTAGAACACATTCAAATTGCAAGGCAGTTGAATGATGGTGTTTTGCCATTCAGCAAATGTCAGCCCATTATGATATGCAATACTCTGTAACACCGTATGACCTCATGTACAAATGCCAAAAGCTTACTGAGATTTTCGCATCATTCATAAAAACAAAGAAAGTGTAAATCAGTGGTCAGCTAGCTCATCTCTCCTCCCTTTCAACATAACTAAAAAGGCACTTAACTTAGTAGAACAAAATTAATGAAATGGTCTGACTAAAATACTGAGACAATATATGAAGTGGCAAAACCTCTATAAACTTGAAGTTACAGCTGAAGTGCAGGTAAGAGACTGCATGTATTCTAAGACAATTTCTGACTTGTGGCTGGGAATTTAATAACCATTTGTGTTAAAGAGACTAGTTTCAGAAGCTTTAAAAATTTGGCTGCAAAATTAATTTTTTTTTTTATTTTGACCTGTTGATTTTTCATATGTGTTATTATACTCCCGTAAAGTTTCTCTGGGAACAGATGTTATTAAAAAATAGTTTTGAACTTGCTGCAAGAGCTATTAAGTGCAGTTTTACAGTCTGCATTATACAATGTGTAAGACTAGATGCTCCTAATATTACATTCTGGACCTAAAACCTATGCATATGAATTCACAGAAAGAAAACATAGTTCTGAGCACGGTCACCATTACAACTGCAGAAAAAGAAAGAGTAAAATATGAGTTGCTCCATTAAAACATGCTCTAGAGCTGTCTTTAAAAAGTAGCAATCACTAACCCTGTATAAGGTTCATATAAAGCAGTCAGGCATTGTACAGAAAGACCATGCAGCAATAAATGGAGAAAGGTGCTAAGCATGTGTCTATTTGCAGCACGGAATAGTCAGTACTTCGGGGGATCTGCTGCTTACAGCGTGCTGGCTTACTCAGCATCCACATAAATGACAATGAAGAGGCAAAAAGCCTCACACTCTATGAGGCCTGTGAAAAGCACTAGCGGGATACCCTGGAAGTGTAAATCATTGACTAACAGCCTGAGAATATTACGTTGTTTGTAGAGGGAAAAAGTAAAAGCAGTTATTTCCACCAAGAATGGGCATAATGAAAAAGAGGATGTCTCCAAGAAGCCCATGAAACAGGTATGGATCTCCTCACATGCTCAACTTTCTCACAAAAATATTTGTGCCTCTTTCACTCACTACCTCTGTGCTATGGAAAAACACTTCTTCAGAGTCTGGAAAATGCTGTTTGATCTCAGTAAATTACATCTCACTGCTTGTCGGTTTCTGATTGATGGTGTAACTTAGGGAACAATATCTGTGTGGGGAATATTGTCTGGAGAAGCAGTCAAGGATTATTGAAAATACAGTATTTATGCAGTTTAAAAATCAGTGGTACATTACGCACAACTTTTTTCTAGAGTGATGAAAAATTACTGAAGTGCATTTGGGAACAAAGGGTATAAGGTCTTTTGTCTATTTGTAAGAACACTCGACTGGTAAGACTTCTTAGTGAGTTAGTAGTGATGGATGCAAGAAAAAGTGTCAACTGCAGCTGAGCATAAAGCCAAATGGTTCTTTGACCAATCAGCAGAAAGAAAGACGTCATTGCTCAATGGTGGTCAGAGAAGGGGGGAAGAAAATAAAACTGAAGAAAAGAGAAGGAAAATGAACCAAGGATCACTGATTTCTCTAAGCCATTTAGAACCACTGGAAAAGGAGAAAAAGCCTCAGGTTTTATCACACCACGTGTTGTTTCTTCATTTATCTGGTATGTCATGTTTAGTTGGAAGACTTTCAGAAAACAGCCACTCTGAAACAGCAGCCACCTCTTCCACATAAATCATTCCAGAGTTACAGAATGCAAGGGTTCAATGCTGATTTACACCAGCCACAAATATGACTTAAATACACTTATTAATCTTCCAAAACTTTTGAGTCTTTAAGGAGACACAACCATAACAAAGTTTTTCACCACAAATCAAGTGCACCAGGCACCAACACATCAGCAACAAAATGGTTGTGACTGGAAACAGATAAAGGACCTGAATAATATGCATATTTTCATCAGACATTTAAAAAAGGGTCTGCACACATGCAGCAAGAGAAGATTCATACTCTGAGGGCTGTGAGCTCAGAGAAGCTGTGAGTGCCCCATTCCTGGAGGTGTTCAAAGCCAGGTTGGATGGGCCCTGGGCAGTCTGACCTGGTGAGTAGCAGCCCTACCCATGGCTGGGGGTTGGAACTAGATGATCTTTAAGGTACCTACCAACCTAAACAGTTCAGTGACCCTATGACAGTGATCTTCACTGTCTATAAATGCATCAAAGAAGCAAATGGGTCTGGATGCTGTTGTCAAGTGCTGTCACTCCATACAGAGAATAAACACCACAAAAATTTGCCAGGTATGAAGCAAACCTAACAAAATACTTCCCACAGACCACATAATATTAAAACTGCCAAATTCACTGTTACAGAGAGACAAAAACCACAAAAAGCATCTCGAAGGATTAGTTCATTTCATGGAGTGTAGGTCCATGCAGGTAACTGAAAATTAGAGCTCAGAAGCAAACAACTCAGGACACCTTCAAATGTTGTAGCACACAGAGAATTTTGGACATATGAAGTAGTGTCACTCTACTCTTTCTGTTTTTCTTCTCTCTCCCTATTATCCCTTACCAACCTGCTCCAGAGAGAAGGAAGCAGCTACACAGAACTTGGTCTGCTCCAGCAGGGGTATTGTATTGGCTTCGTTAGTATTCTACCTGCTACAGAAGCATGAGAACAAGGAAGCAAGAGAAATTTCAGAAAACCACACTGTAAATTCACAAACTAATGCAGATGATAATGATCTCAGAGATAGCCAGGAACACTAGATGTGAAAAGATATTTATCTGTAATAGTTTTAAGCAAAGCAGTATGATACAATGAGTTTGAAAGCAAACACAAAGGTGAGTCCATAAAGGGTGTAATGATATTGCTGGGATACAAGAATAGTTGTCACAAGCAGTTCAGAAGGAAGAGAACAGCAGGTTCAGAAGGCAAAGAACAGCAGAGGCTCTGTGGGGGGCTTGTGGATCCTGAGAGAAAAACTACAAACACAGTTTCTGAGAAGAAAAGAAAGACAACTTTTTAATTGCAGCATCTTTCTTGTAAGCAAACTGTGTGCAAAGCACAGGCAGGAGCCATCTCTGGAGCTTTGTCACACAAACTGCAGGGACGTACACAGAACTACACCAACTAGATGCTCTATGCTATGAGACTTCTGAAATACAAGTTTGCCTCACCGACAAGTTTGCCTCACCGTACAGAAACAGTCCCACTTTACCACTGCCATTCACAAATAAACCATCTGTTGTAGACTCCGTGGTACCTCCTGTCTGTCACCTACTTTCCTTCCCACCACCCACTCACATTTTGTGGATGCCTATTCCAGGTCAAACTGGGATCTGAAGCCCCAGCAGATGCACCTACCTCTCACTTTCAACTCTGAGTAGGAGGGGGTGTCCTCCGAGGCGAGTATCTGTGTGACGCAGGCAGGATTGCCAACCCCCTGGCCCAGGTGTGAGGCTGGTGGGTAGTAGGAGCACATCCGGTACTGGGAGCTCATGGCGTGGCGGTTCTCCATCCCTTTCATCTGTAGAGACAGAATTGCAACAGCTACCCATGAAAGCTGAGCCTCAGCATTGTGTACACACCTTTTGCCCTACGGGCACACATCTTCAAATGGGGCTACTGTGAGGGCTGCAGAAGCCAAATCCCTTACACACTGACCTTAAGATTTCTGCTGCATGTTGATGCCACCCAGTTCCAGGGGAGATGACCTGGTCCTATAAGAGATCTAGCAGCAGCATAGCCAACACGCAGACCTTGCCTTAATTAAAGCTGCATCTGGCACATGGACAGCTAACATCACAATGAGCTTCCTCACAAGTCCTCCACTTACAGTGCCAGTGGCCTGCAAGATGCTTTCCAAACCCTTCAGTTATATGCAGCTGAGCAGTGTTCAGAGGAGGGGAGGAATCCACCCAGCCATTACAGTCCCAAGGAGACCAAGAGGTCCCAGACAAGTGACACTCCTCCCACAGGAGCCGACAGGACAGCTGAGACTGTTCTGCCTACTGACTTGTGTGAGACACCCAACTGAATCAGAGCACAGAACACACACAACCACACTGCTTTCCTTACAATTCAGTGAGACAGAGAAATATTTTCTCTGCTTACACAGTGAAACCAAGAGGTGGGAAGCCTACAGAGCAGATCTGTGGCAATGCTGTTACAGGATAGAAGCCACCACGCTGGCTGTGTCAGCTCAGAGTCTGACAATGACCAGATAAGCCCCCCACCTTCCCAAATTGGCAGTCAAGTTGGCAGTACTCAGAAAACAAATCTTACCCCAACATCCTGCAATGATCCAAAGTGATCTCCGTAAAGAGGTGGCAGTGCTCTTAATTTCTGTCTTACAAAAGACCTACCATCTACTACTATTTGTTCCAAAACTTCACAATGCAACATGGCCGCATAATGCTCAAAAATCAAAAGCAGCCAAATTTTGCACAAGATGATGTTTTTCATGAAAAAAGTTAGTGTTAGTTGATTATACCTCCCTAAATTTTCTGTGTAGGGAACAACCGTAAGATGGGAAGTTCTGTATCAGGCACAAAGCCAGCACTGCCAATGTCACTTCTGCAAGGCAAAGCCCTCTGCCTGCATTTCTACACACAATCTTTCTGCCCTTGCTGGGGCAGGACGCTGGGCAGCATCCCTTTCTCAGATGTTCACCTCTCCCTCCTGCACGTTTACATACATACAGTTAAAAAAAAGTCACCTGATGGAGATGATGTTATCTTAGCTGTAACAAAATGGAGGGATGGCTCCCTGGTACAGAAACCATCACATACTTGCTTGCATTTTCTGTACAGCATATGCAATGACCTGTTTCCTTTCAAACCTTTTTTTCAGGGTTTTTCTCCATTTCTTAAAAAACAACTCACCTAAAATCTCTGGATTCAATGAATTATTACTACTATTATTATTAGTGTGTGGTAGCTGGCTAGCAAGAGACATGTTTTATAATCTTATTACCCACACCAAGTCTATGAACCACAGTCCAACCGACAGCCAGAGGCTTGGCTCTGCAAAGAATATGCTTGTGTATTAACCACTGAAGAAAATCTAAAAGCTTTTCGTTTTGTTTTATTAAACTGTTTAGAATACACACCACAGTAAATCTGAACCATAAGGTTTCCTTTTTATAGTGCTTAGCAATCCTATTCTACAGTAACAATAAAAAAACAAGCAGACATAAAAATTCTTGACCTTAGTGCTGCATTGAAAAGAGGGTTTAGAAGATAATTACCCAGTGAGAAGGGGCATTTGATCTGTATTAACTCCTGTAGCTTTGCAGAGTCCTTGTGCTTTTTTTGAGTGCTACAGCCAGAAAGAGTTAAGAAGAACCTAGAGGAGGCCAGGGGCTATGTGGGTCATTGCTAATTCAGGGCACTGCAGACTTCCAAAGGCTAGAGCTGGATGCCTTGTTGGGTACTGCTCCATGGGTCACTTCCTGAGAGAACACCAGGGTTTCAACTCCAGGTCACAAAGGCCTTAAAAAGAGAATGTGTACAGTGGAAATTCTTTCTCTGTCTGTTTGCAGAATCAATATAGGGAAACAAGAAGCATCAGCTTGTCAAGCTAAAAGCGTGACTTGTCCATCATGGAGCACAACAGCCAGTGCAGCTCTATACTCTATATAGTATGTATTAAAAGCCTGAGGAGGACACTCCAGGGAGTCCTGAAAAAAATCTTCTGAACAGCTGGTGGGAGAGCAGAGTGTTCCTCCTGGGCTGCTGGCAGCACCTGCACAACCTCCGAACATCTTCCTTGTAAAGGAATATCCACAAGGAATAAGCAAAGACATTGGTAGACTGAAAGAGAAGAGGTGAGGCAGGCGCAGCAGTCAGCTTGCTTCTTCTTCCAGCCCTGGCAGCAAGAAAATGGCCTACCCTTCCCAGATGACAGTCTCTAGACAGTCTCTACCCATGGCCAATTCTTTTATTTGTGGAAGCTGTGAGGTGCAACCTCCTCGCAAGTGAGCCAGTGCTACACCTAGTATGACCTGAATATTTTGCAACTGATCCTGACTATGGAGATTATTCTGAAGAAGAAAATGTGTGAGGTCACTGATCTGAACACACTAAAATGTGTGAGGACTCTAATCCAGGGTGACAAACAGTGCAAAGTATTCAGAACAACAAAAGAGGTCACAGTCAATCACTATCGTTTGGATGAGCTCTGTAAAACAAGCTGGTTCGAGCTTTCCCGGCACCTGTTTCACCCACAACTCATCAACAGCTGAGTTAGAACAAAACCAAAGATTACTGAAACACCACAGAAACTCTGTTAAGAGTTTGCACAATCTCCTCCTTGGTCTTAAAATTAAAGACAATTTCGGAGGGCATAAAATTGAATTTTGCATTTATTTCTAGTTATCTGCAAACAGATTTGCAAGTCAATTTTCAGGGTGAGGTGAGAAGACAGCTGCTGGGGAGTGGAGCAGAAAGCCAGATGCCAAGGACTTCTGCTCCATCACCTGCTGCCTGTGTGACCTTGGGCAGGACAACAAACAGTTTCCTGCCTCAATTTCCCAAACCGTGAAGGAGAGTCCCACTGCTCTCCCACCTGTAATGTTACAGCCTGTAAGCCGACCCCTTGCAAACATGGCTGCACTCAGACTGCTCAAAGTGGTTTTTTCATTCATAAAACCAACAACGCACATTTTACAGCATGAGGAAAAAGAGATTATGACACTCTGTCCTGACTTCCTTTGATTCTAGCATAGAAAATACAAGAGACATCTATATCTGTCCCTCCTTGATAGACAAACCTAATTAACCTTTGCTATTCTGTTCCAACCTATTCTTTGAGACAAAGGCAGTGACCCATAAACAATATGTTACCATCAGAATCTCAACTGCTGTGACATCTAGAGATATAGCCCTATCAGCAGTATCGGAAAACAAACTGCTTAGATTAGCTCCTCCAAGAAATATGGATTACATTCATGTCACACATGAGCTGTCAGAAACATTAGGATACTTTTAGCATAAATCTATACTGTGAAGGGTATGTTATGAATACAGTATGTAATACACTGCTTATGCATAAAACCAGGACTGCATCGGGTGACTTGTACAATGTATACGTATGCGTACAAGCACCAAAACACATTTTTAAACACTTTACATGTATTTGTGGAGAGTTTTTCTGCAAGACCAGGCTTACTGGAGGCAAAAACTAAGCTAGAAACAGGTTGCAGAAGTCAAAAAGAGCTATCTTCCTTACAAGAGAGATAGCTATTGTTAGAGTTCAAATTGCTAGCTGCCCTTTCACAGACATGTTTCTTTGGACTTAGCAAAAGAGACTTCTACATGTCTGCTACTTTTTAAGAAACCCTTAAAAACAGTTATTTAATTCAGCGATGTGAATTATTTCACTCTCAAATGAAAACGATATTAGAAAACGTATTCAAATGTCTCAGTCCTACTCTCATAGTGTTTTTTTATAGTTTTGCACTGAACTGGCCTAAAGAAAGAATTAAAAAACAGAGGTTCTGGAAGCAAAAATGCTGATTTGACAAAGTGTGTTAAATAAAGACAAGAAAAAGAAACAACAAGCAACCAATCAGAAACCTTTAGCATTAAATATACTACATAAAATTCTGAAATGTGTCCAAACCTTAAGCCTCGCCCAAAGCAGGAATAACAGGAGTAATTACCAGAGTAACACAGGAAACTCCTGCAGTGCTGCCTAGGTGTTGGGGCACATTCAGCACTTGCAGATCTTTAGTGGCCTGGCTGCATGAACCAGAACGGTTTCAACAGTTTTCTTGGGGGAACACCAATGCAGAAGGAGTCACAATGACCCTTATGTTGTTAGTCACACATCTCCACTGCCACTGCTACCTTAGAGAACTTAAATCTGGTTAAATTTGGACTTTGCCATCCAGGTTTTAGTTTTGTTTTTGTGGTTAAAAACAGACTGCAGTCACCTCAGCTTTGTTCCAGTTACTGCCCCCTGCAGATCAACAGACCAGTGCCAAAAGCATCAGCATCCACTGTGTATTAATACACTGACTTACAATACTCATTTTAAGGAACTCATTTAACTCGTTTAATTTAGTTGGACTAAATGCACATAAAAGTCCTGCCACAATGAACAATAATTACAGATACATGGGAGAGTCCAGTTGCTCACAGAGAATTAGAGGGAAGGGTGACACACAGTAACCACATCTGCTACACTTCCTCTCACACCTAAGTCTGCATTTTCTTAAGATGCAACACCAAGTATATCTGACCATCTGCTTTAGAGCTGGGTGAAGCAGCAGAACGTGATTGGAAGGGTTACAGCTCAAACGATCGTATTCATTACATTTATCAAACCATGATGGATACAACTTCTGGTGTAATTATATACAAATGAATAAAACCCACACAGAAATATCTCAAAAATGTACATCTCTATAAATCCACTGAAGTACATGAGCCTCTCTGCAAAGAACAAAGACTAATGAAATTTGACATTAATCTACATTAAAGATTCAGTGATTCAGTTTATTTGCCAAGGCTCAATGATGCGTTAATCCTCATCCCTTCCCACACACGCTCACATGTTTCCTCCCTGACTTTTCTACCTTGCTCCTTAAATTCTCCAGCAGCAGACAGCCAGGCTGCTCAAGGCCTGTCTGCACCCAGAAGTTACATTTCTTTAAGTATGCAATTCCCCTTGTGGCTGCAGCTGTTCCAGGACAAACAAGCATCCACCCAACCCATCACATGGCTGGGTCTTGTCCACACTGCCTGAGACCTTTCAGTAAGCACAGAGCTGGTTTGTGCCAACACACATCTACTACAGCCCAGTAAGCTGCATGGCAGGCATTGTGCAGCTATTATTTGGGTAAAGGAGGAAAAAAACAAAAACCTTAATGAGAGCAGTCAGCACCAACAACCACACGAGCAGACTAATAACTAGAACAGGTTAATAAAACTTTTCTACCCCAAAACAAACCAATCAGTACAGGCAGATCAGCAAAAATGCTCGTGTAGGCACACCTACGTGTTTTCTCTACCGAGAAGCAGCCTGCATAGGTTTGCCTGCAAGCCCTTTCAAGCTGTGAACAAGGTCTCTTTTTCTTCATAGATTGTACTTTGAGACTCTGGAAAGACCCTTACTGTACCTACATATCATATTTCTGTGATTTTCTTTTGTTAGTTTAATCATATGCAGCAGCTGAGATCTCATTCTTCTTACAACAAAAATAACTTCGGAACCACAAAGAGTTTTAGAATTTCAGCACTGCTGCACCCGCAGCCATCAACTATTAGCAGTCTAGCACTCACTGGAAAACTTCTAATAATTGTTTGTGCTGACACAATGCTATACAAATCATGTGATTTGTAACTCTTCCAGCATTGACAATCTTTCTTGCAGATCAGTCTCTGAGAAAAACCATGTAAGTGACAGGACACTGACCCTGAACTACACCTACTGCTACTGAGCAGCAGACGTGGGTTCTGGTTTGAGGCCATTCAGAAGTTGGGGAGATACTACCGCCACAGGCACTAGGTCTTACCTCTTGCCTCCCTGCAAAGACTTCTTACCACAACAGCATAAGGAATCCTTAAAGATTGGACTACAATGCATTCAAATCAATGATGAGATTACAGTAAATTTACATGAGTGTGTATGGAACTACATGATTTCTCCTGCAAGGTGGGAAGATGGGAATAAATACCCAAGGGTTTGAGACAGCTCATGGAAGGAAATCAGTCCTCTTCGACAACAATCACACTTCTCTCTTATCATCTCCTTCATAAGCCCCTAATTGGAATGGGACCCAAGTACAAGTCAGCTACAGGTTCTGCACAGTAAGAGTAAAATGCATGGAAAATAGGTAATTGCATTTATTTCTTTAAAGGATATCCTCAAGAACAAATGTAGCTGTACGTATATAATGTCTAGGATACTCAGTCATTGAATCGCAGAGTCAGAGAACAGGTTATTTTTGAGGGATATGGATGACCATGCAAGATCCAATTCATGGATTCACAGAACGACAAAATCCCTAACATTGGAAGGGACCTTTGAAGGTCATCTAGTCCAACTTCCCTGCAATGAACAGGGACAACCACGGCTAGGTCAGGTTGCCAGGGCCTTATCCAGCCTTGCCTTGAAAATCTCCAGCAACAGGGCACCAACCACCTCTCTAAGCAACCTGTTCTAGTGCCTCATAGTCACATTAAAAGCTAATGGTAGGTGTCAAAAGTTAGGTAGGTGTCAAGAAACAGGCAGTCTCACAGTAAGCCAAAGGCTCCAGGCCAGGGCTTATACAAGTGCTTTATCTTCAGATTAAGTATAAGACAACAGAAATTAGATGACATGACTTTCTATCCTACACTTAACATATAATAACATACCCTCAAGGGTCCCTACGCACAGTCTAGGATGTCAGTACACACTATTTACTTTCCTTTTTGCCAATCAAGTAAAAGCATAGACTTTTCTATTGCTTGGAAGAATTGTAGAGCATGGGACTAAAGCTGCAATAGCTTTACTTTCACAACACAAATACACAAAAACAGCCCCTCTTTTGTGTACCGAGAATGTCTTCAAGCATCAGCATTAGTCTCTTCCTACTATAACATCATGTAAAAGCTTCAGAGAAATAACTTACTATCTGAATTACTGTTTTCTAAAGTGCAGGGTTAATACCAGAATGCTGTTATCAGAATTAAACCTCAAGGTCAGGCAGCTTGCCTTATTACCACACACAGAATCCTATTCACAGCTTGCTTTGACTCATTTTTCCCCGGGTCTGGTGACCAAATTCAGCAACTACAGAGGCTGTCATCAATTAATCTTACTGTAAAGATGTGAAGGTGACTGTGGTGAAGACAATCAATGCACTGAAAAAGGAAAGTTCTTATAGCATAGGCTAACATAGTAGAAGGAATCGAGATGCATCTTCTCCCCATACAACTGGACTTGTGTTGAGAAGGAGACAGATAGTAGTAAATGGAAAGGAATGTGGAAAAACATAAAATGCAGTCCGCTGTAAAGCCACGATCCTAAATTCATGGCCCCATCAGCTGCTGCCACAAGAGATCCCCGCTTTTTCAGGAAATCAAAGGCGTCTAATGCTGAGAAAGCCTCACTTAAGGTGATGTGAACTGGTAGAGTAATTGTTATCAAATCCTGATCTCAGCTCCAGCTTTTCAGTATTGGAAGCTAAAATCTCCTCTGAATTGTTGGAAAAATTCTGGTCACCAAAGGGGAATATCAACTATTCCCTTCAAAAAGGAGATTTGGTGGACGTTTCATCCTTCTTTGCTGAGTGGTTTCACAGCAGAACCTTTGCAGAAGGCAAACTGCCCCTCTTGAGAGTCTGACTTCTGCGGGAGATGTTTCCCTTTTCCTGCTCTCAGATAAGGGACACAGATACACACAGAGGATGAAGCCTCACGAACTGAATTTCAGACACAAAATGCCTAACTGTAGCCCAAGGCTAAACAGAATAATCACAGTCACAGGAATGACTACCTATTTTGTCAAGAATCCTACACTTTGGTAATTTCCTATTTATCCCAGACTTTTACAAGTACTGAGTGAGATGGTATAATTATCAAATCCTAAAGACAGAGGCCTTACCTGATTTTATATACACTAAGTACCCTGAACTGAAATAAAAAACTATTGTGCTGATCTATCAGACGCAGCCTACGACTTGATCTGTCCAAGCTGAAATCCCAAGCTGTAGAGTGGACACTGCTAGAATACACCATTAACAACAGTCTATGCCACATCTAAATGACAGCCACCAGCACTACAGAACACCATCATCTCTTGGACTTGATAGGATGAGTTACTTCAGTGCTCTGGATGTGAAAGCTGAAAAATTAAAAAAAAAGACTGTTGAAGAGGAAAGCCTCTCCGAAATGACACTTGAAGCTCCCAGGATGCCATGCTGAGTAATTGTGCAGGCTTTTTTGTGCGTTTTTTGAAAACAGCCCATTCCCTACTATGATGTAAATAAGACAGAATCAATTGGGCGCTTTTCATCCGTGTCTGTAGTGATCTACCTAAGCCTGAACCATTGCTTTCATTGAACTGCATTAAACTCATCTATTTTGGATAAATTTCTTACAGAGGGTCCCAATCCCACCCCACAATCTTGTTCTGGTTTTGCACTGCCATTAAACCAAATACACAAAGTCAGTTATCAGCTCATCATCCACTTCACTCCTCCACACAACACGTCCATAACATCATACCTGCCATTGTTTTCCTGACTGGCTTGACACGTATGCCGCAGGGAGGCTTCGAAGGCTGTTCTTCATGGCTGACCCTACAAACGTACCCCCTGTCTCACTTGAGGAAGGCTCACTGGCCACCGCCATTTGGTACTGGGGGTAGTTGTACAGGTTGTTATAGTAAGGATACAGGGATTGCTGGTAGAAACTGCTGTAGTAGGTGGAGTCCACAACCAAATCAGACGTGCTCTCCAAGTGCCCTCTGCTGGGGATGGAAGGGATGTCCTGAATGAGCATCCGCCCCTCTGGAAAAGAAAAAACATAAAAACAAAACAAAACAAACAACAACAAAACAAGAACAAACAAACAAAAAACAATTATGAAACAGAAGGCTCCATAAAGAGCAATGGTCCACCCTCTGGTATGCTACTGCTTCTCCTGAGGGCTGGACAGAGGGTGACAACTAGGAAGAGATGGGAGCTGAAAGAGAAACACTGCTGCATGTTTGGTGGAGGCTCAAGTGGTCTGATGCTCACTCAAAGCTTGAGCAGAACACTTTTACACACCGCAGGCCGCAAAACAAAACTGGCTGAAAGGTTAAGACAGTGTGCTGAGTCCTTAACCAGCATAAGCTGGTCCAATGATGATTTACACCAGCTAAGGATCCAACCTGCTGTTCTTTTTAAATAAAAACTGCATGCCACATCTCTGAATCCCTTGGAAATAGATCCCTTGTTACTGCAGAACGCTTTCCCTACTAATCTCTCTCTGCCTGGTATGCCAAGGGAAGAAGACATTTTCTCAGTATGACTTTAGAACTGGCAAATATCAACAAAACCAAGCAAAACTGCAGCAGAAAATGCACAGCACCATCAGCCAAGGTGCCCCAGCAGCCCACATGCTAACCCTGAGCAGTGAGGCCCTCAGTCCTTGCCAGCCCCCATACTCAAATTTAGCTAATGTTTACCTACAAAATCACAAAGCAGAACAAGCTCCCACACCACTAGCAAAAGAGGAGGAGGGATTACACTTGACGTGCTGCCTGCATTCTTCAGTGCCTCTGGACTGAAGATCACCCAGCTACATTCCCGCAGCCTGCTCAGCAAGGGTCTACTTCCACTGCCTCCCCCTAAGAAGGGTTGCTCCTCGAGGCTGCCTGAAGTCCCATTTCCTTCATTTCAGTATCAGCTGGTGCCCTGTGAGACTTCCAAAGATGAAAAAGAAAAGTACTCGTGGTATCATTTTGCATCCTAGTTTTGACATACTCCATCGGCTGCCCAGCCAAGCCAGATACAACAAACAGCAGCTACAACCTTAGAATGTCTAACCACATATTAAACACACATTTATAAGAACTCCTCCGAAAGCAATGCCTTCTATTTTATGATGTTGGCCCACCACAACAGAGGCGAATGTTGGTGATACAGCAGGAAAATCTGAAGCTTCCCACCAATATCCCATTACATGTAGCTGCCATGTGACAGATGGCAGCACATGGGCACTCTGACAAAATGGCATCTGACAGGGAAGCGTGGATGAAGCAAAGCTGTGTCACTGAATTCCTTCATGCAGAAAAAATGGAACCTACTGACATTCACTGACACTTGCTGAATGTTTCTGGAGACCAAGCAGCAGATGTGAGCACAGTGAGGTGGCAGGCGGTGTGTCTCAGCAGGGGTGACAGCAGTAGTGGGTGACCTCCACTGGTGCAGGTTTTGAGCGCAGCACGCAGACTCTTGTTCACTGCTGACATAAATGAACAGCTAATGGTGGTGACTATGTTGAAAAATAATGTTTTGCAGTTGAGAATTTGCTCTATCCAATAGTGTTATTATGCTCTTTTGTAGTTTTCATGCAAATAAATAGGAGGTGTTACTTTCTGAGCGACCTACGTATATGCTTTTCCTTGTCCAACTCTACCATGGAGGGAAAAATAATGTGGCTTAAAGAAAGGCAATGAGATCTCAAGGGCTGTCAGTATCAAGACAAAGCAGCATGGAGAGCAGACACCAAACAAATAAAATCCCTAAGAGAGACAGATGTCAGTCAGGTGTCGTTTGTTTCTTCCTGTTCCTTACTCTTTGTATCTGTGTATCTTGGTTACTTACCTGTAAAAAGTCTTGCACGTTTACCAGCCTCTCACAATTGGAATAACAGTTTCCATGGTACTGTGTATTAATCTGTACACTAGATTCAATAAAGCAATTTTATCAATTATTTTATGATTCAACTTTTTTTCAGTTCTTCAGCTGTAATGAAAATTCTCTGCAGTCACAAGTAGTACCATCCCATGTCAGTGACCCTGTTCAACTCTTGCTGACTTTTTATTGATGTCACTGAACTATGCATGTTTATTAGCAAAGAGTATCCTGTATCTGATTTTTCCACCACCCATTCCTAAGCAAGAGAACCTAGTAAGCTGGCTATTTTCAGAATATCTCTCAAATTTGCCTGTGAGTCTGCAATGTCACTAAGGACTTCTCACTGTTTTTGCACTTTCATATTAAAAAAAAATAAAATTAACATGGATATCATTCTGCTTCAAGGCCATTTTGTCTGCATCTTCGACAAAATCAGAATGTAGAGCACTGTCACCTACAAACCAGCAATTCTTCCTCATAAATCAGAGCACCAGCCTGACTCCTCTTGCCAGGATTAGCTCCTGAATAACGCTTCAGTATAGCAGTACTGCTCTTTATGCTGTAAATTAGAAGACAGAAGTAAAATTCTCCAATACTTTTCCTGCTGGAATACAGACTTACAGAAAGTCTATGTTATGCCTCACAGATGTGCATCTCTTCTGAAATCTCTGCTAAGTCTTTGCACCTGTATCATTAGGAGGAATAATGCTTTCCCTCAAGAATACTGATACCAGAGATAAAAGCAAGACAGTGCCTCCGTAAACTCAACCAAGGAGAGCTATCCTGAAATGTAAAGAGAAGAAAATGACGCTGTAGAAGACTTTGCTATGTTTGAAAAAAGCCTTTTGAAAAGGTCTCATAGAAGGGAGACCTGCCTATAATCATCCCCAAAATCATAAAAGCGTTCTTGATGTCCCTGTGATGTTCAGCTGGGTGGTAGAGCTGTGGTTGCTTCCTGCAGAAAAAGCACTGGTGGTAGTCCTTTGCTGCATTAAGTACGAGAAAAGTATGCTTTTTGCCTTTTCTCTCTCTCTACCTCCTACCTGTGGTTGGAGCCACAATTACTTGCCACCAGATGTATGTAAGCATTCAGTTGCTGTCACCCGTTTTTCTTTTATCTCGCTATAGAGCAGCCCCCAGTGGCTCAGCAACTATAGAATCCACAGTCCTTGTAACATTCCTCACACACATCCACTCTTTTTGTTATTCTGCTTAAATCCCAAGCCACATCATGATCCTGAAGATGGTCTGGTAAAATCTACCAAAGAGCAAGAGAAAGTTGCTACATGCCACAACTCACATTTTCTTTCTGAACTTAAGAGATGAATTTTTATTTTATGCCATGAGTTGTGACATGTTTCTGCTTTTGTCTGGTAGCATCTGGAGCAGATTCAGTGCTTCACCTGGGAGAAGGGAGACATTTCATGCAAGACAAGGTGTTTATGCAATCCACATAGCAGCCGGACAGGTCAGGCAAGTTCATCTCACTCCTGGTGTACTCTTCACATTCACAGTATTGAAGAAAGTTGCCAGTATTTGCAGCTCTTCAGCAAGTACATAATGCATATATTTTACATATATAATGTGTATAGAACATACACAAATGTAAACATAATAAGAGGAAAGAGTTTTGCTAGTAATAGAGTAAACTTTCCAAGTCTTGAGGGTTTTTTTCCTGAGCCATATAAGCTCAGAAAGAAGCGCAGATTGGAACAGCCAGTCCTAGAAGAGGTACCATCAAAAAAGTGCTAAGAAAAGGAAAAGAATTAACAGCTGAAGAGCACCACAAAACTGTCCTCTGAATAAAAGACACTCAGAGACCAGCTCCAGAAGATTTAATTTTATTGTACATCCAGTAGAGTTTTTGCTGAACCACACTGCTTCTTCACAGCTGAAGTCAGCAAGCTAGCAGGTGGAGAAAGTGTACTGCCTCAGGGCTACAACATCCACAACAAGGCCACAGCTTGGAGATCACAGCAAATCTGCTTCAAGCACTGGCTGTAAATAAACTTTGTGCAGCATGTGGCTCTTTTGTTGGTCTTTAGCTTGCAGGCAGTTCCAGACATGACACCCATGTACTGAGAGAACCTTCCCAGGGGTCTCACTTCTGACTGCTCAAGGAACAAGCAAGGCATCCTACTGAAGGGATGCTGTTAGGCTTTGGCTGCATTTTCTGCCTGCATGGAGAGGATACCAAGGTCAAGAAGGCAGCTTTCAGCTGTTTTTTTTTCCACGTGTAATTCAACACAGCTGAACAGCTCCACTTGCAAGGAAAGGGTCCTCCCCTGCTTCAGAGGCTGCTGCATTACAACACCTGCACGTGAGGGGCAGCCCTGAGGTTCACTGCTCTAAGGGGAGCAATTTTTGACAGGAATTAAGCTCTCAACAAGGTAACTGCTGCTGTGCCATGAGACTCCCACTCTGCCCCTCCAGTCGCTCTTTCAGAATAACAGGCTGTGCAAGACCTGAACTCTGGTCTTGGCAGCCTTCACTTTCCTTTAGGAAACACTAGGAAGGGGTTTTGGGTCTCTGAAGCAAGCAGGAGAAAAAAGTCCAGCCACCAGACCCAAATATTACCATTTTTCAAGCTGCATCTAGGGTATGACTAAAAATATGGGGCTGAGCTTGTCTAAGAAGGAGCAGAAGCTGAACAGAAAAACAAAGCTAGAGCTGTTAAAATTCTCACTTCACTTTTGGGACACTAAGTCTACAACGCAGGGATGTTTGAAGCCTTCCTTGTATAAGTAGTACTCTGGCAACGAGATAATGGTATCACTTCATGCAGTTGTGCCTTCATATTTCCAGGCTCTTTTCTATATGTCTTAACTCCTCTAGAGAACCTATGCTACTTTTTTTGCACTGTGTATACAGTATGAAATATGACCCACTCCTTCACAGAAGATCAATATGACGCATGGTAAATACTGCTATCGATCTTGCAGTGTTGTAGGCGACTCTCCAGCTCTATGGCATATTAATAGTAGTTAATCAGTAATTCAATTCAGGACAGCTAGGATTTTCTTTTAAGTTCTCAGGGTCAGTCACATATAAGGGTCTTACATGTTCAATAACTTGGGACAAGCTACCGCCTTCACTTAGCACAGCACAGTGAAAAACAGCGGGCCAGTGCTCAGTTCATGCAAGCCAGTATCAGAACACTTACTTCCAAAAAAACAAGGCAATTTAGACAAACTGCAGATATACAAGTTATATCAGCAAAGAACCTGTATATGATCATTCCTTCCCTTTTCACTTTTTCACCTGATATAGAAGAGACTATAGAAAATTTTCAGGAATTTGTAACATCTCTATTTCAACTACACAAATGTATTTTTAATACAAACCATACAATACAAACACTGAATTTGTCTGTAACATGCACTCACCCTCACAGAGATCAGTTATACACTGTGCAATACACTGATATTAGTAATTTTAACACACTTGGGTGAGTTACTGATGCTGAGGACAAACGCACAGGAGGTCTGCACTCAACTTCCTTAGCCTCTAGAGCATGTTGGCAGCTCTGCATTGCCCATAGGGCACAGTTACTGAACCACATTTAGGAATTCAGACGACAGTACTAGCTTAAGACAGAAGCAAGCTGGGAACCATTTTAAAAATCAGGACAGCACGTACAGCGTAGTTCTAATATCTAGGAGTGGACAGTAGCACACTTCAGCTCACTGATAACGGCTGTAATAGCTGATTACACTATTTCCGACATGAGTTCTTTTATACATGAACAGTGACAGTAGTTCTTACTTATCCACCTGCAAAGAATCTGTGCAAAGATGCGCTGCTGAAAAATGCAGAAGTGCAACTATTCAAGTAGCACATTTACTCAAGGAATAGGAAAGCATAGCCAGGTTACAGTAAGGAGAGTTTCAGCTTCTGGCACTTTTCATTTGCTGCAGGTTTCAATTCAGATTGTACAAATGATTGTACTCATCACAGCAGGTCTGCATCTATCTGCAAATCAGCCTCTGCTATGTTGTTAAAATTCCAAAAATCAATTGTTCAGCCAGGAAACACTTGGCTTCATACCTTAAGAGTCCTGGATTTGCACCCAACAATTTCCCCTTGCTCGGTGTATAAAACATGGTTACAGCCTATTAGCTGGCTTGGCAATACTAAGTCTTGCAATGCCTTAATTCAATTCAGAGCTGGCTTTGAGGTCGGACAGTAGCCTTGAATAAGGCTGCTGTGAAATCACTCCCTAATGCAATAATCAGAAACACTGGAACAGTACGTTTCTTCCACCAGACAATCATGACAGAGATATTTCAGATGTGAAAGAAAGCTGGCATCGCTACCTACTTTCTGTAGAGACATCCTTCGGGAAAAAAAATCACAAGCTGATTGAGAGGAGTATTTCTCTTTTCTTTCCATTAGAAGTTGCGGATTATCTCCGGTTCCAGTGTTGAACTTTTAGCTTGCTATAAAGTTAATGTGCTAGACAATGTTCATTCCAGGCAAGGCTGTGGGGCTGTGTATTTTCTGCCACCCCCAAAAAAGGCCATTATCTGTAATTACCCATTACCATGCATAATTATTTCTTCCATTCTGGTCTATGGCCCCCAGGACTTTATGCTGTTACAGCTCACTGCATTATCTTATCAAATTTGTTAAGGAAGCTTTTTTGACCTTTTGAGCACTTGCCACAGCACATACAAAAGCTGGCAGTAAATTGTCTAAGCATGTAATGTGTGATTTATTGTATGTACCCTGCATAGTGATACCATACAAAATATTACACACATGTAACTCTTCTACTCTTCACTCCCTATAGCAGCTAAAAGGAGAAGAGGAAGGGGGAAAGAAAACCTCTCAAGGATGAGAAGGAAAGGGAAGAGGCTAGAGTCTCTCTGTGTGAATCTGAGGAAGGCAACAGCAACAAATGGCTAACCCTGAACACAGGCGTCCAGAGAAAGACTTGGCTTCCCTGCTGTGGTCTGTTCTCACTTTCTTTCCCATGCTACCACCAAAGCTCCTCCTCACAGCACTCTGCTTCTTCACACAAGAAGCCCATTTGCTGACAGTTCAGCAAATGGAGAGGGAGCTTTAAACATGTTCTCTTCCCAATGCACAGCCTCTGTCAGTGCAGTATGAAGCCTTGAGTGTTAGAGACAGATGTGGTCCAATACTGGATCTATAGGTGGGTGTAGAAGGGACCAGGTCTTTTCCTCCCCTCAAAGCTCCCAGATGGACCAGCTGCTGCCTTGCACGGCAGCATGATTTGCTTCTGCCAATAAGTCTCAGTGAATCAATGCACCATGTCACTCTGTTTTATTGGGACGGTGAGATCTGACCCTTGGAGAGAGACAGTACCCTTAAGAACAGGAAAAATGACTCCCTCTATCCCACATCACCTCTTTCAGGTGACTGAATATATAAAATTCTCAAGCCACATACCTATCTGAAAGGGATATTCAAGAAATTATCACTTAGGAAATCCCAATGAAAACTATTCTGAAGATTTTGAATTGTGTGATGGAAGAAACTTGTTAAATATGGGATAATATGAAATACTTTCATGCCATTAGGGTAACAATCAGTAAGCTTCAAGGGCTTTATACGTACTTTCGCCTAAAGCTGTGCAGTATAAATAATTCTAGCATAAGGCACGCCTTTCTGCTTAAGACTTCTCCCTACAAGTACAGTGCAAAAGAGGGCATGGGGACTTCCAATAATGTCCCTGAATGTAGGCCTTAACAGATGGCTAGCTGAGCCTCTGCTGTGAGCTGAGAACTCTACCCTGCAGCTTCCAGTCATGGCTCTCTAACACTGGGGCACTGTGGACCAGAGCAGTGGCACAAGGAAGACATGGTGTTCTGGGCAGAGGAGGCACGGGCACAGTAGGTTGCACAGTAGCCTGGAGGACTGCACTGGACACAGTGCCACAGAGCCCAGCTCTGGTGTCATACAGGGCTGTATCCCATTCATTCACATACGGAAAACCAAATCTGCAGTTCTTCCATGTGTTGCAGTCACAAAGCACTCAAAAAAAATTGTGTTTTTTTCCCTCCCTTCCCTAACTGCCAACAACACTACAGCCCTGTCTGGACCTCAAAAGCCAGATTAGCCATTCTTGCTCCTTCTTCCTGGGTATCACTCACCAAATAAGCTTGGATGCCCAGCTGTACTGTGAGCAACTTCTACCAGAGCAAGAGGTAAAAATATCTGCTACCATTTTAATCAGACACATGTACTGAAGATAGCTGTGTCTCCAGGCTTGGGAGATTAACCACAGCCAAAACAGCTTATTGCCACAGCAGCATCTAGGTACATCTCAGCCCATACCCAGGAATCCAACCGAGGCAGACACACTATTCTCCTTAAAGCTGAAATGCACATTACAAATAGATTAAAGAATGGCAGTGCAACAACACTGTGCCCATCCCAGGCTCCCTACCCTTTCCCACACAGGGACACACCCCCACTCCCTCCTCTCTCTCCCTATCAGGGTACATACCCCTGCCAGCCCCCTCCCACCCTCCCAGACACAGTAGTGGGCCGCGGCCTGCCCATGGCCCTGTAGCAAGTCTGCATTACTGCTTGGCAGGCCTTATCAGCAGCAAGGCATAATGGAGCTCTGTCTGCAGCCCTGGCCTTATCCACACAGACGTCAGTGGCTGGGCTCTCCTGCTTCTCAAGGTTTATTCCACTGCCAGAACAATACCCATCTTCACTCTATAGGAACAAATATTACTTATTTTCCCCTCCTAAGGATGACTCTGGAGTCATGACTCAAGCAAGCACTGCCTGGAGCTCAGCTTTTCCAGTTCCACCTCCACAGGGCTACCAGTGCTAAAGGGGATAGTGCATCTCCCAAAAACAGCATCAGCCTGGAAGAAGCACTGCAGGATAAAGCTGATGCTGCAGAGATAGCACATTTCAAGAACATTCAGGAGCTTCCAGACTTAAGGTTTTCTTCAACGTCTTGTTTGTGTCCTGACACACCATCTTTTCATAAGGTACTATTTTTGTTCATAAAGTCAAAACTCATCTAGTGAAAAGACAAATAAAGCTCTAACTTGTGCTTGTCAAAGGCACAACCAGTTCAGAACAGTCACAGTGGGAATTAATTAAATCTTTTGGGTTTGGGGCAAAGTAAACTGCTACGTCTTCCTGTGTCTACACCCTGAGGCCTTCCAAGCTCCAGCAGCAGGTGTGCTGGTTCAGACCATGGCCATGTATCTGTCCATAACAATAAACAGAAATCTAGAGGGCAAGCACCACCCTCACCCCCTCTCCCAGACTCCAACTTATTTATCTCAGTGCTCCTGACCATGGAGTGGACTAGATATTTAATATCCAAGGAGTCCCAAAAGTCCCACAGCCACCTCACCAACTTCAAGCACAGGAGGAACAATCCTTCCCATCACACATCAGTCCCTGGCCATCCATTTCCAGCAGGAGCCACTATTATCCAACAGACAACTGGCTCTTTGGCAGCAGCACTACTGAGAAAAGACAGATTCTTCCACTTCTTACTTCCAGTGAATGTTAAAATGCCTCTTCCCATGTGAATGAATATCTAACTAAGCTTTTCTGCATTGAAACTCTGTGTTCTGCGCTGCCAACAAGCCCATGCACCTTTTTGTCACCTAGAAACACCACTGCAGGGATTCTAGTTTTGCTTACAAAATATCAGTGGAAGTGTTGCAGAGTTCAAAGACCAGAGCAGATTCCTGTGAGACTTTTTTTATAAACAACACTGTGTTATGGCTCTCCATTGCCCACTCAGAACTACTATTTCAGACCAGCAGGATAATCCTTAAAACCATTTAACTCACACCATATTTATTTTCTGTCAATTCAGTTTCGTAATTAAAACGTCAGGAGATAGAAAATCAAATGCTTTACAGAATTTGACTGCGTCAAAATATTTTCCTTTGTCAAGCAATTTTATAACGATAAAAGGTTACTAACTTTATCAATAGACTCTTCAACACACAGATTTCTGATACTTCATGTTCTGAAAAGTATCCCTTAATGGCTGTATTTCTCCCCCTACCACGAATTTCAGTCCACTGCAATCTGTTACACTGCTTTCACAAAAATTGACATCAGACTTACAGGATGTAGACACTCAACCTACCCCATTTGCTCTTCTTGAATACTTCCATGACATCAGCTTTCTTCCTGGCCTTAGGCATTTCTTCAGTGCTAAAAGTCTACAGGAAATCATTATTTACGGACCAGAGAGATCCTCAGCAAGGTTTTCTACTTTTTAAGAAAAAAACTGCAGGCAAGTTATCGAATCCTGCTGACTTTAGCTACTGCTGAGGATGAAAGCTGAATGTCACCATCTCTATTAACTGTGTCTTCCACTCTTCCACATGTAGAATTACTGTCCCACAATGGGCCAAACTGCCATAAACTCTTTGTGTGTGTGTTCCTGGCACAATTTTAAAACCTCACAATTTTAAGATTCTTACTACACACAAAACAATTCTTTCAAAGGAAAACTGAATTTGAGAGGGAAAAAAATAGGGGGAGGAAGAACCCCAGCTAGAAGACTTCAGCTCAGCAATAATAAATTTCCCAGTTATACACAAATTCCAATCCAACTCCAGCTAAAGAGGAGCTAAAATACCACCACTGACTTCAGCAGAACTGGAAAAGGCACATTTTGTTCACATTTAGTGCACACTCAATAAAAATGATCTGCTGCAAGCGTTTAGCGAGCAACTTAAAAATCCTCCTATTATGACTGAAGAAATAAAATCTACAGAAAGTAATTTTTATTTCCACACTTAAAGCAGACTTCAGGCCTTCAATAAGATGTCTGTGGCAGCAAATTCCACTTCCAAAATCTTCTGCAGCTAATCAGAGATAGGCAGCGGATCTTTCTAGGAAAGCTGGGGGACAATGCGTGCTGTTTTCTTACGTGCGCTTTCAGTCTTTCTAGGACAGTTATGGCAACTACATTCAAATCCCTGTTTGCAAAAACAAACAAAAAAATAAAAAAAAGAAGCATTCAAAATCTTTGAACATTGTTTTGAATCTGTGAAAATGAAACACACTTTCTGAATTCTACAGCCTATGTTTATTAAAATGAGACAGCAAAACATCTCAGAAATCTAAAATTTTTACAATGAATGACAGCAGCACGAAAAACAAGCACTGTTTTCAATCATCAGTGTAACCACTGAGAGAATATGTACATATATATATATGTATATATGTATTCCTCCTCATGTACAAACATTTAACTCTCAATTTAACAGGCATGCAACATACTACTTATGTGCATAAGAAAGCAAAATTTACATTCAACTTTAGAAAAGAGAGGAAGGAATTAAAAGATAAAGGAAATCAGGGAAGAAAATCAGAATTCTAGACAGTCGTGGAAAAAAAAAACAACAAACAGCCCAAACACCTGCAGGTCCAAAGAAGCAAAACTGAGAGGAGGAGAAAGAAACTCAGTATGGATTAAATGTAAAGGGATCTAAGTCATTAACAGAAGATCAAAGAGACATGGCAAGGGAGGCAAGGCTTTACAAATATCTGAGATAGGAGACCTTGGAGGAAATATGACTGGGATAAAATCATTATGGCTCACACTAAAAAACTGAAGGGAGGAGGATGATGGCTGAAGTTAGCTAGTCCATGCTTGATTATAAGCTGTATGATGACAGAAACCCAGGTTTTTGCTAAGATCAAATAGAAAAGAAAAAAAATAATCAGAAGTGCTATAAACTTCAGTATGGCAGAAAAACCTCCAAGAGAATCGCTAGAGACACATATTGAGCCCAGCCTAGTGAACAAAAGCCATATGCTTTTGTTCACTACTGCACAGGATCCCTGCTTGGATGTAACACCATTTGGACCCAGAAAACCTGCCTTCATGAAAATGCAAGCTGATCACTGATTAGTTTTGTTATGCTCAGCTGATGAAATGAAATGCACAGCAATTGAACTACAATAGCTTACAACAGTCAGGGTTCTGGGACATCAGCAGCACTGTAGTACGGAACAGTCTGGTACATCAGCTGTAACTACTGGAGCTTCTACAGCAAATGGTAGCCCAAGCTGTAAGCAATGCAAGTGGTATGAACAGAAACTAGAAGCAGCATTTAAAAAACCAAAACAACTAAACACTTCGGCTTCCACCCTCATTCCACAGGAAAAGGAGCTCAGAGCTTAACTGACCATTCACAAGCTCTTCAAAAAAACAAAGCAGAGAAGTGCAAGAACCATATTTGTTTGTACTTACATAATTGAACTATTAATAATAGTGACTCATGCCAGAAGACACTAAAACACAGGAGAAAGTTTAGCAAAGTTTAGAGTTTAAGAAGTTTGGAAATCTTCAAAACTGCATTTTTTGTCACCAGGTCATTAAATGATAAATCTTCTGAAAATGGCACACGAGGCAGTAATGTAAATATAGAAGCAAGTTTATAAATAAAGCAAAATAATGTAGTCTTTAAGGTACTAGAAAGCATGTGAAAAAAGAAAGAAATTACACCAGTGCTCAGTCAAGGAAGCGTGCAGTATGCCTTCACTCCCCACTTCTATCTCTTCTCAAAACAAGAAAGCCCCACACATTCAGATAAGCCATAATAACTGTTCCAAGGACACAAAAAGGAACAAGAGGTTGGTTGTAGATAGCATTATAATGTGCCCATGGATAGAAAATTCTCAGTACATCTACCAGTTCTGCCTCAATCCTTATCTCAGTGCATGCAATGACGAAAGGAAACCACAAGACAACACAGATAATTCTGCAAATGTGAATGCACATATGCAAATATCAGTATTATGATGGGAGAATGTCCAAAGAACAAAGAACAAGGGCTTCCAACCAATCCCCTTGCATTCTGCAGGATGAGAAGCCTGGAGAACCCAGCTCCTTGGACAATCCACATAGCTGCTACTAAAGTCAACTCAGTTCAGGCAGTTGCCACAAGCCCAGGGTCTAGCTATAGCTGATAGACATGCATCTGGAAACCTGAGCCTCATGTGAAAAAAGCCAGGCAGAAAGATGCCGCACACTCCAAAAGCCCTAGAATGAAAGATCCTGGAAAATGAAAATAAAAATCAAAACCTTCTATTTCCAATTTCATGGGGAAAAGAGCTCTTCTGAAATGTGGAAGGATGGAAACGCCTTCCAAGCTGTCCACTTCCACTCCGACAGCCAAAGGCCTGCCACAGAAGCTCTGCTTCCAGAGCAAGCAGTCCTGTGGGGCAACTGCTGGGCCCCAGCCTCCTCTGTTCCATCCTGCCAAGACTCCCCCAGACCCTGACTGGTGCAGAAAGCCTTAGATGAGCCCTTTGATATCTCCTGCACAAGAAAATAAACACAACTGTTTCTGGAATTCTCACAATCCTTCCATGTTCCTACTTACACATCCACAGAAAGTTCAGACGCAATAGGGGAGATTCAGGCTGGATGTTAGGAAATACTACTTCTCTGAAAGAGTAGTCAGGCACTGGAATGGGCTGCACAAGAAGGTGTTCAAGGAACATTCAGACATTATGTCTATGAACATGGTTTAGAGAGAACCACTGGTGAGAGGTGGACAGTTGGACTGGATGATCTTGTAGGTCTCTTCCAACCTTGGTGATTCCATGACTCTGTGATTCTATGAAAAGCCTGAAGGGAAAAATAATTTATCATCTTTTAGTGGCTCGTCTCTGAAAATAACCACTAGCTTAATCTCTTTCACAGATACAGCAAAAATGCAGCACATTAGCAGTCCATGTTTTGTTTAATAAGCATGTGTGACACTTCAGAAGTTAGTTCAGAGAAGCACAGGCACCTACACACATGGGAAGCTGCAAAGACAGTGAAGAATATTACCTGAAATGAGGAACTGCAAGCTTAGCAAGAATAAAGCAGAGAATTAACTGGAAACATCTAATCAGGGATGCAGAACCCTGCAACATAATGATTTATTTAACACAGTCAAACAATGTCCACAGGCAATGCATCACGCAGGAAATGACAAAGCTGCAGGAGATTTCCGTCATCTAGTTTAACCTGCACATTGATCAGAATTTACCTTCATATTAATCACTTGAGAACGCAGTCTAACACTCTCTTAAACACCTCTCATGATTATGCTTCACTTAACTCCTTGTCCTTATGCAGGTCACTCCATTGCTAATTGCACTTCTAGTTAGGAGAAAAAGTGTCTACTGTCTAATTTAATTTTGTCTTTTTTAGTTTCAAGCCGTTGCTCCTTGTTATGCTGTCTCAAGCACTGTAAATAATCCTCCCCCTCCTTCATATTATTACCTCTCAAATATTTATAGACTGTTATATCCACCCTTAGTCTCCTTTTCTATGAGCCATACATCATTTCTGTCACCCTTCCCTCTATTCTTTCAGATTTATCTATGTCCTTTTATAATGAGATGCTCAAAACTCTTTTGTGGTGTTCCCAAGCAGGGCTAAACCGAAGCACTAGAGAGACAACCCCCTTGCTTAACAAGCAATGCTTATTTCAAGAACTCTGAGCAAAACACCTGTGGTATCTGTAGGAAGAAAACGTACCACAGTCATGCTCAATGCACTGCTGAGTTCATTACAAAGCTGTATCTGTCAGAAATGAAAAAAACTTTTTAGGGGAAAGCTTCACCCCAAACTGAAGAAAGCTTTCAGAAGTTTCCAGCCTGACATTTACACAACTGAGAAAACACCTTGCAGGCAGAAGACAACCTCTAGAAACTACTCCCAACACAAAGCCTAATTTGCACTAATGTGAATGCAAAACTGCTGATGTTCATAAGCTCTTATATGACTCCCAAACAAACATTATTCTTTTTCTCTCATTTTAACCACCATCTTAACAAGTTAAGCTCTAGAAAAAACAGATGTTATGGATAAAGAAAGGTGTTAATCACAGTAGAATATGCTTTTTTTTTTTTTTTT
>VXAB01004215.1:93499-108139 GCA_013399175.1 Odontophorus gujanensis | reverse complement strand
TTTGCAGTTTCACTTCATCCATTCATTCCTTATTTTAAATGTCCTGATGGTTTGTCTGCTGGCTCTTAAAACAACCCTGTGAGCAACGCTTTGTATTACAAGCACAGAATTTTCTAGATACTTTCTGGAAGTATATATATTTTTTGTGTCTTTACTTGTGTTTTGGTAGAGGTTATGACTCTAGTACAGGTTGCATCACAACCTAGAGGTGAGGATTTCTTCTCAGAAAAGACAGATCCAAACCTGAACCTTGCACTGAAATGCCCCGTGTCTGAAAGGGTTTAAAATCAGCTCTGGCATTGTCAGCTCAGACACCTCTCCATTACACTATGACATAGGGTTAGCACCAGCAGCATCACTCAGCATCGCTGGAATCTGGCAGTCCCACTAACCACTTTTGCTAAAATTAATTAATTTTAGCAAAATTAAGCTATCTTTCATTCAGGCATAAGCTTCTGAGAGCTTCATTCTTCCTTGCTCCAAAAAGTGCTTCAGCGTACCTGCGGTGCTTCTCAATTGCTCATTTGTGCACCCAATCATCGGGTTTTTCCATGACTAATGAAAGTCAGATGTTGCATTTATGTTTATAGGGCACGGTGCCTTCATGTGCCTGTAATCCCAATGTGCTACTGGTCTTTTCTTTAATATCCCATCTCTCTACTGTGGCCAATTATTAAATGGTTAAAGCTAATTATTAAATGGTTAAATTGTCTATTTGGAAGCATTATTAGGTGCAACTTTTTAAATACCCATAAAAAAGTGAATGTGGGGAAACCACAGGATTGCTTCTTCTCAGTCTTCATTGCTCATTTTCAGCACATTTAAAAATTAATTGGATCCAGTGGCTTAGAACATTGAAGACTCTTGCATGACTCATTAAACTGACACTTCTAACATTTGTAATTCACACTGTAAGAGTGATAGAATCACATAAGCCATCTGTACATTTGAGCTCTTTCATCAGGGTAGGACTGGCACCGGGAATGCCCTCAGTTTTGACTATCAGCATCAATTCAGCTCTAAGACATCTGTAATGGAGCCGAGTCTGATAGACTGCCAGAGTGTGACAAACCAAGCTCCAGCCTCTTAAAATCACCAACACAATTAATTACTACTTTTTTTATTTATAGTCTTCAGTCTTTTAATGGATACTGTTAAATTCCCACTTCATTGAGCAAGTCCATTGGTATTTAAAGGAACAAATAGATCATTTCAAATTATAAAGCACTTGCTTTATTACCTGCCTTCCTTTTTAATTGTGCAAGATTTTACATTCTTCATTTTAAATAACCCAAAACCGATGGAGTTCCAGGTTTCTAGGGAAGCATTTAGCTGTTTTTCTGAGGTGACTGGCTGCCTGACTGTTTGCATTTCCCATAATTCCTGTGCTTGATAGAAGCAAACAAATGGTTACAGCAGCTTTCTGTGCATTTATTTTCACCGGGTGGTTTGGAGGAAGGACCCAAATGCTGACCCAGACCCTCATCCCTGGTCCCTGGAGTGGGGATCCCAGAGATATGAGCCCACCTGTCATGGGACAGCCTCGCAGGGCACTGTCAAGATAACTACAGCACTCAGTTGGCTTCCTCAGGTAAAGCTTTTCTACCACTGTGTGTCAGTCAGCATGTCGGGGTTGGTGATCTCTGCACATCTTATATGCACGCTGGCTAATTAGTAGTAATTGAGTTTCTCCAGTTCTATTGGCTATAAGGTGCTAAGGAAGCTGGCACATTGTTACAAACAATTTAAACTGCCAGGCTATTAATGTTAATTAGGCTGGCTATGTCTAGGTGTGGAGCTGCCTTGTCAGGTGATGGGGACATCCTGTGGAAAGTAATTAGGCCAACATTTTAATTTTCTGTAATCTCTATGCAAACAAGCTCCTGCAGATGCCAACATGAAAGTATTTGAAGGCCAGAGCTGTGATGCTGGCCAAATTCACACGAATACTCATGTAGCCCAAATAAAATCTATCTGAATATGCTCAG
Organism: Odontophorus gujanensis; assembly: GCA_013399175.1. NCBI lineage: Eukaryota > Metazoa > Chordata > Aves > Galliformes > Odontophoridae > Odontophorus > Odontophorus gujanensis. The sequence goes on along the minus strand of VXAB01004215.1, from coordinate 106,151 downwards.
AATTTAGAATTGTATCAGATAGCCCACAGTAGGGTTGAGAATAAAGAGTGTCTTTGCAGCATGATGCTTTAAGATGCTTGCTTTTGAGAAATGAAGGCATGGAGATTGCATTCCCGATACTGAAAGGCTCCTTCCCTGAGCTCAGGGTGCCTGAAGGTGAGTGGGCCACAGCTCTAAAATGGCCCAAGCATCCATTAACAACACAGACCCTGCTGTCTATGGGGACTCCCAACATTCTTTGTGCAGCGTTCTGCTGCCTGTAAGTCCCTTAATCAGCAGCCGATCAGCCTAGTGTTCTGCTCTGCTAGGTTAGGAGTACAGACAGTAGCCAACTCCAGCGATTGACTCTTAGGTGCTCCCATGAGAATCCTCTTGTCATTTAAAGCAAACAANTGCCTGTTCAGATCTTGACGTTCCCATTTGTTAAGATAGTTGTCATAGAGTCTGGCAATGATATTTGAAATAATACCTTGCATTTACCTTCACTTCCTATTCAGAGAAGGTCCCTAAAATTATTCCTGTTATCATTATTAAGATCTAACAGGCATGACTTTACTAATTTAATGAACACTAAGAGAAGACAGTGGAAATAACTTGTGCCAGACAAGTGAGAGGTGACTGCACAGGTAGTTGTAGCTCACAGGTGGATGAGTACAAGTGATGGTGATGGGAGCAGGCAGCGCAGTCCAGCACTGTAGTTAGGAGCTCAAATGCTGGTTTGCACAGCCTCCTCCTGGTGGGAGCTGGAGGAGCAGCTCTCACACCCTTGGCAGTGTTGTTACAAAGCAGTGGGAAGGACAGATGCACAATGGTGAGAGATTCATTAATTTGCTCACAGTTGACAATGCTGTAAAAAGTGGAGGAGCCATAGCTGCATAATTCCTTGTAAATCTTCAGCCTGTGTTACATTTTGAGTAAAGCTGTTCAGGATATCTAGTTCCTGAGCTCAGCTTGTTTGGTTCTGGAGCAGCATGTGCAGTCCTACTGGTCCTTATGCCCCTCAGTACTGCTTCCCAGCAGTGGACTACAAAATTCACTGAACAGTCCCAAGATATGCAGCCTGTTTTATGCAGCCTGTTTTCTTGATTTGTACCTATCTTTAAAGAACTTTTTCTTGCAGACTTCTTCAAGAGAATTAGACACAAACTTTTATTTTGTTGGAAGAAGGCTTCAGCTTTGTTCATCTGCTGCTATAAATTATAGCACTAGCTCTTTAGATCTGGATGCTGGTCAGGGATCATAGAATGGCTTCGGTTGGAAGGGACCTTAAAGATCACCTGAGTTCCTTTTAACTCTCCTGGAGTTAGAGTCCTCAAGAAGGTCATCATGTTATGTGAGGGGAGCTTCAATCCCTGGAGTAGAGGTGGGTTCTAGAGCCTATCTTGTAGATAGCCTTACAAATCTTGTGCAGGCCAGTTCATCAAAAGCAAGAAAACACCACCCTTAGGTTTCCACTCAGGTAACATCAGGCTCACAAACCTCTTCCATGGTGAGCTGATGGGACACCTGCAGGGGCTTTGCAGCTTAGCACAGTGTTACATGGCATGGGCCTTTCTCTCTGTGGAACTCACACTTCTTGCAGCTCTTTTGCACCTCTCTTCAATGCTTCCAAAAGCAGTTCTGGGACACAGGCCACAGCTCATGATCCCATATCTCAGGATATTGTGCCTAGGCAGAAGGAAAATAAATGGGAGCAGAACACAGCACTACAAAGCACACACCCCTGGTCCACTGGCCACTGCCAGAGGTGGCTGTGCCCAGGATCCCAGCCCGCTGCCATCTGCAGAGGTCCTCCCCGTGAAGCAGTGCTCCTCCTGGCTGCATGTGTTCAGAGGCACGCAGACATACCTCTCATAGATACATGTGTGCTTGGTCTGCAGTTCTTGACCCACCCTGGCGAAACACAAGTCGTCACATGAAGGCGGGAACGTGCAGTCATCTTACAACAGCTAGAGATGGTGGCAAGTTCATATTCCTTCAAAAATTTATCCATCTCAAGAGATAAACCCTCCTTTTTACAGAGCTAACCTGAGGAACTTCCCCACCTTTGGTTGTCTCTTATGCCTTACTGCCCCTTTGGATATTGCCTGTACTGCACACTACTTCAGTAGTCACATTCTGGGGGTGCGTTACATCCCTCATAGATAGGAATCACCTCTGCAAAACAGCTGCCTTGTGAACATCTTGCAGAGGGCTGGGTGCAGAGATATGCATGGGCTGTTTTTGCTCTCATCACTGCCAGCTCTTCCTTAACTCGCCCTCAGGCAAGATCTCTCCCCATGTTACAGGTTTCCAGCTTTCTCCCACCCCCACAAACCTGCGTTACTTTCCCCTCAGTTGTTTCAGTCTGATTTTCCTAATTCTCATTTCCAAATCTTTTTCTTTCTTTTATCAGCCCATGTTTCTAATCTCCCTCAACCTCTCCATGCAGCTGCTGTGCTCACGCCCCTCCCAAATCTGCATCCACCACAGAAGACATGAACCAGCTTCTTGCTCCTCCTGCTGCTAAACCACCTCCTGCAGGCTAAGCCACCACGGGCAATACATGTGGTCAGACTGGAAAATTCTCACAGCGAACTTGCAGGAATGCCTTTACTGTGTGGGGAAGCAGTTTCCTGTCCATCACTGCCTGCTGACACCTACCCAGAGCCATGGGGCTGTGAGTGGCTGCTCTGCAAGTCCCACACACCTCAGGACTGGAGAAATGTGGCTCCTCAGGCCCGAAGTGCCCAACGGCAGCACAGGCACATCACAGCTTGTTCACCACGGGCAGCAGGTGGCTTGTAGTTGTCTGCAAGACACAGCGATTGACTTCTGCTCTTTGTGTCTGAAGGTGTTTAATAATACTCCGCTTAAGAGTATATTGTGTCCTTTATTTACAGATCTCTACTGCAGAGGTCTCTGAAGGACGGTTTTATATAAAAAGGATTATTTAAAAGGCAGTGTGTCTTTGCTGGGGCTGCCTGTATTGGCTGACCAAATAGACCATGCATGGAAACAGAGCCCAGCAAGAACTGGCCAAGGGAAAGTGTATCACTCACCTGGGCAGTGGCACACAGGGGAGGAGCAGGTGGATAAAACAGCACTGGTAGATAAAGCCCATCATGCTTCCCTGCGCCCCGCAGTCCCTGCAGAGTGCCAGCAGGTGCTGTCTGGAAGCTCCCATTCTTCCTGATGAACATCTCATTCGTGAGAGTCCGCCAGGGACATGCATGAAGTGGGCGCGTGCAGGAATAGGCTTATCTTTTAATGTGGAAAGCTGGAGGTGCATATCATGATGGAAACAGAACACTTCCAGCAGAGCTCTTAAGGCACTGAATTCATTAATCACTCCTAACAAAGAACTGTCTGATGCATTGGCCAATGTATGCATACATTGCATGCAAGGCAAGTACTACACCCAGTGTGACTGAGTCTGGTGCATTGCTCCACTGCCTAAAAACCTGTCAGGAAACAGATGTGTTGTTCCACACACACTTTTAAGAAATTGCCACCATCATCTTTGTAAAAAAGTAGTTGCAGTGTTTCCTGCAAAATACCTTTTACAGGGGTTCCCAAACTGTTGCCATTCTGCAGCTGGTAAGAGTGCATTCCTGCCCAGTGCTACTCATGGAGAGGCAGCAAGGTATTGATCTGCTGGGTGATATCCAACCAAACTGTGCAGCAACTGGCAGAAACACACAGCAATTGATGGCTGAACTCTGACTGAGCACTTGGCTTCAGCACAGATGTGCAGAGTCACAGCTGCCAAACTCAGTGGGAGTCAGCAGGGATGTTTTCATTGACTCCACTCTGCATTACACCAGGCCTTCAGGAGTGAATTCAAACAGTCCTGCAGTCCCCCACTGGAGTATGGAAGAAACCCAAATCTGGGAGCCCCTTTTCTCTAATCTCATTATGGTCACCTCCTGGAATGTTTTACCCCAAATCCCCCTTGCATGTCCTTTGGCACTGCTGCCTGACCTCCTGCCTCTGCTCCCCTCTCAGGGGCAGACCCAGCACCCACACTTCACCCACACCCCAGGAATGCAGACCCAGTTTTGGCAACTTCTTTTCAGTGGGAAGCGTTTGTGGTTAGTCCTTCTGTCAGTGGGTCTGGATGCAGTCACAGAGGCAGGAAAAGGATGAAGCCTACAGACCTGCATGCAGACAGAGCCCAGCAGAGAGCTGCTCACAGCCAGTTCTGTTGCTGCTGCTGCTAAGGTGTGAGGATGTCCGTAGCCTTTGGGCTGCTTCCATCCCAGCAAACAGAGCCATGCCTGTGCCAGGGACTGACGCCAAGCCTTGCGTTACTCACACCGGGCTCAACTGGACTCAGAGCAGCCCGGCCTCACAGCCAAAAGCATGAGATACCAGGAGAAGCAGACAGAAGTCTATTTCTGAAATAACTTCAGTTCTTGTAGTTCCATCAAAATAAAAGCTCTGACAGTGCGCCTTTCAAAAATGCGTTTAGATCAGTTGCTAGAATGTAAAGATTGGTACAAGTAACTCACTTCTTGTCCCTTAAGAGTGATTGTAAGCAGCATCAGCTTCACTTCACGTGTAACAGTGTAACTGGAAAAAGAAGTAAAGTCCTTTACAGCCTTGAAAAAGTGTCAGGGATTTTATATATTCACTAAGGCTTGGAGTTCAAAGGTGAAGACAGTATCACCCTTTGATATACCGAGAGTCAACCATCACCTCATCTCAACTGGAAAACAAACGGCTGGAAGGGTGTGTGGGGGTGTTCAACTCAAAGCTGGTATGCATGGTAAACCCTTAATCCCAGCACCTGTGATAAATGTTGTCCAGCCTAGCGGGTGTAATTCAGCTCACCCGCACAGGGCCCTGGAGGATACAGGTGTTCTTGGGAACCTCCCAACTATTTCCTGGGGAGGACACTGATATTCACAGTGTCAGCTACTTCATGTGCCAACCTCCTGGGGACAAGAGAGCCATCAAAGAGAACAAACGCTAAAGGAAGTAACTATTATGTGAATATATATGCATTAATATATTACTGTTTTTCCTATTTTAGACTTCTCAATACACTACATCTCCCCTAATGGGATTTTGGATCAGAGGTACATTCACTGGCTCACTGAACATCCCGCGTTGGAAGGGACCCACAAGGATCATCAGGTTCAACTCCCAGCTCCACACAGCACAATGCAGATTTGAAACCCTGTATCTGAGAACATTGTCCAAAGACTCTCTGAACTCCATCACTCGGAGCCATGCCCACTGCCCTCTGGTGAGAAACCCTTCCCCAACCCCCCACCTGCTCCACCTTGAGGTTTATGCATGCCCTTTACTCCATCCTTTTCACTTGAATCCACCAAAACATCCAAAGTTATGGTTACTTTTCACAGTTTTCCTGAGGTGGCATGGCACAAAGGACTGCTGCAGCATAACGATAAAACGGGAGGCACTTTGCTTTCCATTTTAGTCCAGGACAACAAGTCTTGGGGAAGAAACTGGACTGTGCACAGAAATGCAGAATCCAGAGCATCCCCTAAAGGTTTTTAAGCTCTTGTTGGTCAATTACAGGCCAACCCTATTGCTTATGAGAGTGGCACATAGATAAACCTCAGGCTATGTGATGTAGAAATAGGCATGTATCCACAGTAGCAGTGTAGTAGTGAATAACAGTTTATAAATAAAGTGCAGCATGAATAACAAGGTTTGAACAACTTTTGGTGACAAAAACCTGTTGGACATGCTGCTGTGCTTCCAGAGGTATCTGCAAGAGCAAAACAGACACTATCCAAGAGGACTTTGTCAGATGGCTCAACAAACTCTTGGAGAAAGTCAGGTCTTGGGGTGATCTACAGGCTTTAAAGCTCCTGTCACGAGATGAAAGCCAGAGTTAAGGGCACAATTATTGATTTCCTTAAGGAAGCACAATGAAATGGCTTCAGCACTAAATAAAAGTTATACTCATGGTAAAATAGAAAGTAGGAGCCTGTCCATGGTCCAGATCCTGTCCTGTTGATAGAATGTCTTTCCACTACAGAAGAATTTAATCCATTAGATTCAGGCAGGCATGTATAAAGAGTGAGCCTGGATTTTCTGTGAAATCAGAAATACCTTGATTGTAACGTGTTCCGGAGGCAGATTAAATCAGTCATCCTTTTTTTTTTTTTCCATTTCACCAGGATGATTTGTTTAACACCATCACAGCACACATCGTAAGCTCCTAAAGACAAGAACAAACCATCCTGGCTCTGGTGCACTTCCCAGTCAGCTGTCCAAATGGTGGCAAGAGATGGCAGACCAACAGTCCTAAAAACAAAAGCTTGTGCCTTGCTGACCCAGCCTGGCTCAGGCAGTGTCTGCCCTCATGGCTCATTCTCCTTCACCCCACTGTGAATGATGCCTGGTGTTTACAGCAGCTGATTATGGCAATGTCCACGGGGACAAATGCTTTCTTCCTCATGGTCCAACAGGAGATGGCTGTGGAGGGGACCCAGCTTTCACTATTTTTGTTCAGCTAGGAGCTCCTCCAGTACCAAAACTAGCATGAAATCTATAAGGAAGCCCATGCTGGTGTCACACACTGCATGTGCCCCATTTTCAGGCAGAAGCACTGCTGCATGCATCAGAGGCAGCTGCTTTGGAGGTCCTGCTGACAATGGGTACTGCTTTGTGGCACCGCTGGCGGCTGCATATGCGGGGCACAGCTCAGCTCTGGCACACTGCATGCCCCAGCTGTCTCCAACCGAGTGCAGCTGGCAAAGGATGGGGCAGGTTTTTTTCTTAAGTGCTGCTGCTGTTTGCTGTTGGTGTGGTGTCAGACAGGAGATCTTGATTTCACAGTAACTTAGCTAATTCGTGACATACCTCTGTAACTAGCAGAGAGATAAGACAGGTAAGAATCCACACAAAATTGGATGCCAAGAGGAATGAGAAGTGTGACATCCAGAGGGTGCAGCAGCAAAAACTGACTGATCATGAAGTGGGGGAGCTTTTGTGGGACTACTACACTGAGATACGTACTCTTGGAAGATAAAAGCCCAAGGGCTTTCATTTCAGTTGGTAACTGCTTTACACAGAGCTATGTGAAATCACCTGAGCCTCCCCACAGTGCCTCACACGGACAGCACAGAGACCAGGTCTCTCCATCCAAGAGAGACAAGTTCACAAGACAGCGAAAGCAGGTATCTTAGGCAAAGCTTTTCACTCTGCCAATGTGGGCATTGATGCTGTCTGCATTAGCAGCCCCCAGGGATTGAAACCATCCAGTCCTCCCTGCCTTGACTTACCACTCCGTCCTGTTTCGCTGCCGCCTGTATGACCTGCAGCATTTCTGGATGATGTCAAATCACACGTAAAACGGGAGAGGAATAAAACAGCATAATGAAATTTTATTCTGAAAATATGGCAAGAGTCTAAGGCACTTCAAACATTTAAATACACATGACTAAAGTGAATGTGACAAGGTAGTAGCATTCCATAAATATGCACTGAGAACTACACTCATTTCCACTCACGGGGAATATACAGCTGGTACCTCTAATTTTACTCTCCAATAAACATGAATGGATCTTATACACTGACACAGTTAATAAAAATATGGTAACATGACATGTAATTCTTCATGTAGTTTTTAATTACTAAGGAATATAAAATGTTGAAAATACTGTGCGAGTTAACTTTATAGATATTATTGTCTTCCATATAAAAGTTATACATTATCCCCAATTAGCAACAAGTTACTTAGTGAACTTCTGAACTCACGGGAGGATCTATCCCCAACATCTAATTCAGTCACCCACCAGCTCAAGCTTCACGGAGCTCACTATATAAGCAACTGCAACTTCTCAATTTTGAAATAATTAAAAATATCAAAATTGTGTTGGAATGAAATTTATGAGAAGGTTACTGTGGTAACGTTTAGGCACAGTAAATGTAAATGTTTTAGAATGATTTAAAACAAGCCACCAGGACCCCCCTGCAAGAACAGCTTTAGACCTCTTAGGCAGTACATAACACAGGGAAAGACAATCTAAAAGAAAAACAGCATTAATGCCAGTGTATGGAAAGATGAGCAGGTGAGCAGAAAGAACAGTTCTGGCTAAGGCTCTCAGCTGAGTACTACCTAACTATACACTTGCTTCAAGTTTAAGGTTTTTTATCTTTAGCACTAGGTCTCTGCTTTCACTTTGCTGGTGAGTTCAGGCACAAGACAATTACATTCAGTATCTGTCTCAGTAAAACAGTAACATTTAGCAGCTTAAAGATGGCATTGTGATTTTTACAGGTATTCATGCAGCACTACTCAAATGTAGCTCTGTGGGTAGGACCAGGAGATGTCTTTCTGCTAAGTCTAGGAGTGCCCTAGGAAAAAAGGAAAGAACAATTAATCAAAAGGAAAATATGTTAGCCTGCCCAACGCAGCACTCACAAGCTCTCTGTTCAATTGCTTCTCTTCAACTGCACAATTCATCTTTTCCATCTCTCCCAGTTTTTGGAAGAACAGTACTAGCTATCATACAACCAACTAACCAAGAGTAAAAGTTGTTTGCAGTTGAACACTTAGCAGTAGTTAATCAGGAGATTGAGTCAGGCCTCTAAGAACAAGTGGATATCTAGCAGAACATCCAGGACTGTTTTAACTCAAAACAGCTTTGTTTTCATGTCCAGGTGAATAATTACAGGAATTACACTGTATTACACTGATGCAAGAGCACCTCTGCATGCTAGCCAGATTTGTGAATGCCAACTGTGAGCTGCTTTTACTGCTACAGCAGGGTGGACAGTGGTATACTTGGCCAGGAATCAGGCTAATGGAGTCAGTCTGTATTTAAAAATATGCATTTCTTACCTGCATAAATGTTTCCGACAAACAAACCTGAAATTTCATGTGCTGTACACATTAAGTGGGTTTTGCTTTTTGCTCATGTTCTACTAATGCAGTCAGGAACATCAAGTTAAAATGTAAAGTGCATCTGAAAATACTCAGTAGGCTGTGTACCTACCGGTGACTGGGTTTTGGAAAAGTTGACATGTGCATAAAGGAGAACTGCTATGTCCTTATGTCCAGCTTCCAGGGCTATTGAAAGTGCTGTGCTGCCATCCTGAGAGAAAAAAAATAGTGAAGAAATAAGACAATTACTTCTTGTGTCCTCTCAGTGGTCTCTTAAAAGCCCCAGAGCTCACAGAAAAGCAGTGATCCTACTTCTCGGACAGCTGGGTTAATTTAGAGCCTTGTTCAATTTCTTATATTATAATTAAGTGACAACAAACCTTTGCATTGCTGTTTTATGAGACAGTCCAATTGTCAGAGGCCTCATAATTTCTCTCAACAAGGAGAAGAGATTACTGCTGAGCAGGAATGAGCACACCATTATCACAATGTTACGTGTAGTGCTCTGAAAGAGTTGTGATTTTGGGAAGACTGGTCTGAGAAAAACTGCAGTATCAGGCGTGTAATATAAGAGAGGGATAAATGCTTATCAAGTATCATGGTAACTGTGGTGTTATGATAATCACTGTTATGTTCTAACTGCCATTAACACTTGGAACACTGGCATTCATAGATCCAAATGCATGGCTCTCAATGACGGCAGTCTAACAACACCAGTACATGAACTGCTCAGCTATTCACCTCAGTTTCTCAGGAAATACTATTTCTTTCAGACACCACAGTCCCTGAAGCTGCTAAAAGCAGAGTGCAGCTCTTCCAGGGACTGCTGCATATGTTGTCTCCCTGAGTGCAGCACCATTTCCAGCCACTGCTGTAGCTCTGCTATCAAAAAGGTCACCACCAGTTTAAGGAAGACGTAAACCATTTCTCCAGCCTTGGACATGAATACACAGCATCCAAGGAGAAAGGTTCTGCACAAATGTGCACAAGAACTTCTTTACGGTGAGGGTGACGGAGCACTGGCACAGCTGCCCAGGGGGGTTGTGGAATCTCCTTCTCTGGAGATATTCAAGACCTGCCTGGATGCCTACCTGTGTGACCTGGTGTAGGGAACCTGCTTTGGCAGGGGGGTTGGACTCGATGATCTCTTGAGGTCCCTTCCAACCCCTATGATTCTATGGTTCTATGATTCTATGATCATAAGGGTTGGAAGGGACCTCAAGAGATCATCGAGTCCAACCCCCAGAAAGCGTGTTTGAAAACTGGAAGACTCCTGAGAAACAAGGAAGGGAAGTGAGGAGGATGTTTTATCATAACCTAGCAAATGGTTTCTCTTCTGGTCACTGTGCACCTACAGCTACCCACAAAAACAGCTGCCACGAAGGTCAGTTAGAACAGCAAAGGTAACAACCAGGCAAATGATCAGAGCAGCTGTTATCACAAAACAGGATTCACACATTTGGTACTATGGTGCTGTGAGTCAAGAGATTCCTGTCAGCAGACTTCAGCAGCTTTTCACAGAGCCCAAGAACTAAATCAGAAAAACATTTTGGAGTGGAGAAGCTATCTAATGAAGCACTATCTGGAAAGGCAACTCACATTGTCCTCCAGGGTGCCATTACACCCAGGCTGAGCCAGCAAAAGTTTGACGATTTCAACATGTCCATGTTCGCTAGCACACATCAGAGCTGTAGAACCCTCATCATCCTGGATATTGACATCTGCACCACAGGCCAGCAAAGCTTTAACCATATCTATTCGTCCATGACTCACAGCAAGCATCAGTGCAGTCTGACCAGCCTGCGAAAAAAAGAGAAGAAAACAAATCAATGCAAAGACAATCAGTGCAAAGCATGCACATCTTTTGTTGTTGTTGTTGGCACTCTGCTTTCTCTGGGGGTAAGGGGTGTGAAAGCATTTCTTTGTATAGGACTATCACGTCTCTGCTTGTCATTATTTGAATATCTTATACGTATCCAACATTTGCATAGCTATTTAATAAATTAATGAAAACATCACACTCATTTCCAGACATGTGGAACTAAATGCTGCAGAATTCAGAAATGCTTCCCAAAATTTTGTCATGGCTTTTTCATATAATTCTTTATGTATTTACAGAAGACATACAGAGCTAATGCTCAAGTGTTGTTCCATGGCTCCATTTTGTATAAAGCAATAAAAAAGAAATCAATATAAAAAAAACAGATTTGAATATTTGAAGGGTAAGAGTGAATGAGTGCAAAAGCAGTACCAATGGAGCAAGGAATGGAACGTGGAAGGAAGGGAAAAAAAGAATAAAATCACAGGAATGGGAACACTGTCTCGTGAACCATTTGGCTGACCTGACTGGCTTTTGCATTCACATCCCCACAGCTGAACAGCTCCTCCACTATCCTCATGTCCTTCTCAGCCTCCACAGCTGCGAGAGCGGCGAGCATGATGGGGGTATAGCCGGCCTTGTTCTGATGATTTACATTACAGACATCTGCAGAGGGATGAGATAATTTCTTTGGAAAGCAGGAACCCAAAAAGCAGCAATTGTGCTAATGAACTGAATAAACTGTTAGCAGAGCAGCCCACTACAGAAAAAAAACGGCATCAGTTGCTCTCATAATGGAAGTGATTCAAGGAGAAGTGGAGAGGAAAAAATAAACAGGGGTGCTCTTGCGCCTGAGAAAGAAAAGGATCCTTCTATAATATGTGTGTGACACAAAGGAGAATGCAAAGACATTTTATATGTCATCATTTAGAGTTATGGTTTTCTTTTATAAAAACAAGTGGTCTGAAATTTGACATGACCTTCGGGGTCATGGGTCCAAGCGCTAGGAACACAATCAATACAGTCTTTAAAGCTCCTCTCCTGAGGGCAAGCCCACTGCAAAGGGAAAACAGTCCAGTATCACTGTCAGTGGAAAAGCTACTTCTCCTCAGTGCAAACATTTTTCCTGTAACTGGTGCTATTTTTAAGATCTGTAAGTATTCTGACATGTTCTGGGACTGTAGAAAAGACCTTACAATTAAATGCTGCTTCCAGCTCTGTCAAGTATTTTACTCTGGAAAAAAAAAAAAAGGTGTTCTGGGAACAAATACAAGGAAGTCATCTGACTAGCGCTGGGAGCTGAAAAGAGCTCCTCTTTTCATTCACTTCTAACCTCCAAATCTCTCTCTCTTTCTAACAATCTGCAGAAATCCAGCAGGTCTTAACTGTTTAACAGGAAGCAGGGCTTTTAGTGCCTTGGATAGCAAGGACTCAGACTTGAGTTATATAAACAATAACTGACTATAATGTAACTGTAGTGTAATTGTAGCTGTATAATATAACTAGTAATGGTTAATAACTGAGTTATATAAACAATATATCTAGACCTAGGACTAAAGATCACCACGAGTACCACAACAAGAAAACCTGTTTCAGGAAATTCTTCAGATTTTTGCCAAGAGTATCTTTTTTTTTTTTTTTTTTAAGAGAAAAGAATGTCGCAGAAGCACTCAAGTGCAGGTCTAAGAAAATACACATATTTTTCCATGTTCCACAACCATCACCTGTCCTACCTTACAGTTGGAAACACAACCTTTCTTTCAAAAGTCGCTCCTGGGAAGCCATTCAAACCACAGAACATAACACTCTCCTACACGTATTACTTCAAGAGTAATAAATAACTGTTGAAAATCATGTTCTCCTTCCCTGACTAAACTACTTCAGCAGAGGTGTATTTCCTGAGGTCACACTTCAGATCCTATTCTATAAGGCTAATGAAAGGTGAAAGGGTATTTTCCAAATTTACTCTTTGGGTAATGCTGTGT
>VXAB01004215.1:59003-93471 GCA_013399175.1 Odontophorus gujanensis | reverse complement strand
GATGCAGGAACCTCCTGTCTCAACTGGTCTTCTCACCAAACATGTGGACATTATGCTCCAGGACTGAGAAGCTGCCTGTGCTACATGCAGACTGCCAAGCTGACTGTGGTCACCACTCAGACATCACACAGGTGAAGACTAAAACCTGAAGAAAAGGCATTTTGAATTATTTTCCAAGTGATGATGGGTGCAGCATGCTCCCACGCGTATGGCACCAGCCACGGCTGTATTTTGCTGTTAAGAACTTCTGTTTGCATAGGGATACATATGATTGGTATAAAACACAGCAATCCTGACTTACAGCAAAATGACCACGCTCACGCTGCCTTAACAGACCCCTTGAAGTAGAAGAGCAGCCTCTTTCCACCCTGCAGCCCTGCCGATGTGCTTCAGTGTCCCCCTGACATTCCCTGCATTCCCCTACCGTGAGTCACTCTTCCTGTGTGGCTGCCTTCACACAGACCCAGGGATTTCAAGGTGGTGTTTGCTTTCCAGCTGAGGAAGTCTTTGCTTCTGTGACAGACAAGCTGGAATATTAAATCTGAGGTCTGTATCACTGAGGTCCTTATTTATCCAGTTTTGCACTTTCAGATTTGTGGGCATTTCCAGCTTATAAGCAACTGCCATTTCAAGGCCTCTGGCCTATGAGCTGTGCAACCATGACAGGTTTTATAACTAGCTTTCAGAAAGAAACCTCAGTCAGGGAGCAAAATTAGGCTTAAACAGGTAACATCCTGCTTAAGATCTGCTCTAATATGTGACACCTCTTGTTCACTGCCCTCTGGTTTAGCACTCGTGTGGTACCACATGTGTTCCATGGGGACTGAGAGAAAGAAGAAACAACTAAAAACAACAAAATGAAGCTTCATAATGTTGTTCACGTAACAGGGAAATACACTTGTATGGCAAACTGCCACATCATTTCTCAGGAGAGCAGTAAAGACATGCCACAGTGTCGGTCAGAAACAGCTCTGTACTGCTCTAGTGAGATAAGGCCAGACTGATTTGTGTGTTTAACACGGATGTTTATATCTGAACGCATCTTTCCCCAGCAGCACTCAACTTTTGGCTGAGCAGCAGTTGCACTGCTTCCAAAGGAAAATGCTGGAGGCTGATACTGCTGAAGCTGATACAGTCTGAGAGCCAGGGGAGTTTCCTTAAGGTGTTTTGTTAACCCTGTGAGAGCCATCGCTTCCAAAGCCAGCAAGAGAAACAACGGTTCTATAATATCCAAGCAAGACACCATGTAACTATTAATAGTAAACTATTTTGCTGCTGGAGGAAGCCTGAACTTTATCTCTTGCTCATCAAGAGAACCTGTGAGAACTATAATTAAAAAAATATGCCAACAGTCAACCTACTTGCATCCAAAAGGAGCTTTACAATTTCAAAGTTAGAATGTGAGACGCTGTAATGCAGAGCTGTGTTCCCATTTCCATCTGCCACATTGATGATATGTCTGAGGACAGCAGGAGAGATCTCTTCAAAAGCAGTTATGTAGTCTCCAACCATTTCAGGAACAGCCGACTTCTGACTTGAGACACGAAACCACTCGTGCTGGATGGTATTTAAACAAAACCTCTGCCAAAAAGGAAGACAGAAGAATTTACATACGGGCATTCCATTTAAAGGACTTGCCACACCACAAGTCAGCAATGGGGAAGACGAGGCCTTTTTTAGTCAAACGTGGGAAGAAAGTATTCAGCTCACAAACAGTATGCATGGACTGAAGCTTTTCCTCTGACCAAACCTCTCTTTAAGTTAAACCCATTTCCACACATATTTTCAGAAATGGTATCATCTCTGAAGGCACTGCATTTTAAGATGGGGTTACCCCCAGAACAAGACAAAAGGCCAGAGCAAAGAGAACAGACATTTTCCAAGTATTAAAACAACAGCATGCAAAGCCAATCTGGTGTAGTCCTGAGTGGCCTATCAAATACAGTATCAAATACACAAAGCATAGGATAGTTGGCTGAACAGCAACTCTGCAAGACAAGAGCTAGGCTCTGCAGGCAATCATAGATTGAACCTGCCATGAAACAGGTAAACTGTTTTGTAATAAACAGTTTGCAGAGTATGCAGTGGAGTCCCTTCTCTGTGAACGCAACTGTCGGACAACCTTATCCTGTCTGATGACCGTACAGCAAGAAATATTCACTCAAAATGGTTCCAAGAGTAAGCACTAAGAATGATCATTAGTCAAGGAAATCTGGCCTGCAGGAGAGATTGAAGGACTGGAGATGCTTTGCTGGCAGAACAACCAGGGAAAGGGACGCAACAACATTTTCACAGTGCAAAAGGCTGTTGTAAGGAGAAAAGAAGAACCAGTTTTTCACCTCCAGGAAGGGCAAGTTATAATGGACTTCAGCTCCAACAAGAGATGCAGGTTAGACACTCAGGATAAACTTTCCCACTGGTATGAAGGAGTAGGGAGCCCCACAGACCAGACACCTGTCTGCTGGGAAGCACCTAGGTACAGCAGTCCCAGCTGTGTGCCACAGGGGCTTCTACAGCCACTGCCAGCTCTTATTTTCTGAACCAGTTTCTTAGAAACTGGAGTTCCTGTGAGGATCATTATGTCCATCCTCTCTTCCCACAATCTCCCACTTGCATAGTGACCAGTGAGTTTAAGAACAGTTCTGCAGAGAAGATACTCAGCATGCTTCTCTAGCTTTTAAAACAGGAGAAAGGACCTGTACCAGCAGCCCTAGCTGGTAGTATGTGCCCTAGCTCATGTCTGGTGAAGGCAGAATATTTTACTTTCACCTACATCAGTACTCCTTCATAAAAGCTTGTAAGGTCTAACTCATTTGAATTAAGAACACACATATCATGAGTTGAAACACAAAAGTGGTCATAAAGTGACACAGTATGACTTTTGTGTTTTTGTTTTTTAATTTCATAAATAATCTAGAGCAAAGTATCACTTAGAATTTATTCTTTGCGGTCACGGTATCACAAGCACAACTGAAAGGGACAATTTTTTACTCCAGTAACCTATGACATCCTTACCGGGTTTCAGCTCCTTCTAGCATAAACAGCTGTTGCAATTGTTGAGGGTGTTGGAAAAGGCTGGGCAAATTTATACAGATCCCTAACTGTACTAAAGTTTGCCCTTTTTGGACAAGACTTCTTTATCAACAGCCAGATGGAAAACAAGAGCTGATTAGTTTGCCATTTCCAGCTACAAAGCACCACTTGTGCTGGCAAATACTTTAAGTAGAAAAAAGTAATGTGTAAATTCATATCACACTTTCAAGGCAGAGATTATCACCTGATTATGCAATTTTGACACTTTCAACTCCAGCTGGGCCCAAAAGCCTTTGTTCTATGAATGCCTAAACTATTCCTGAAGGACTGACACAGGATGAAATTACCCCTCACATCTATATTAACCCACCTTCCTAAATGTTCCTGACACATAGTGTCAGAATTATACACACAGTATTCATTTATCTAGGAAGCTGCAGATGCTTCATAATAGAGGAGATTGGTACTGGATTCCTGCATTTTATATCATAGCACCACTGCAGCAGATGTGAAATGCAGTTTTATATCACTCAGTGGTGACTGGTGTTTGTTTGCTTTGAGGTCATCCTCAGAAAACAGCACAGGCAAACTCTTATGCAGCAAACACAACTGTGTTTCTTGAGTCTGTATTAGCAACAAATCCCCCACTGTCCCTGCTGCCCACTACACAAAAGCTACCAGCATAGGCAAGAAAGACAGAAGGAAGCATGCATCTCTGTCTTTAAGAGGAAGGAGCTTGTTTACATTCAGAACAGACCCTGGGCTTTTGTCATTGGTGGAAACAGCCCCCTCATCCCATGTGTCTCCCAGTCTGAGGACTGAGTGCCATCAGCAGCAGGGCTACAGCAACACTACAGAAATAACACAGGAATGCACAGATGTGTTGAACCACACTTTCACATTACTATTTTTACGTGTGTGCTTTGGGACAATGACACCATAGCGCATCAAGCACAAGCACATTTTCTAGACAAACGTCTCCTGATAGAAAAAGCATTTAGTGACTCCTCCAAGAAAGAAGATATCCTCTTCTGTCTAGCCTCTGTGGTTCCAGCCATATGAAACAGGAAGCTAAACCTCCCTATAATTTCCCTGTGTAGCTCAAAGAGAATTTTGCTCTGCATTGCTTACCACGTCTTTGTTGGTCAGTGCCTTGGGGTCATCAATGTTGTTTTTCAGCAGATGACAAGCAGAAAGCATCTTTTCACTTAGTTCGTACCTGAGAGAGACACACAGCACAACACATGGCATACTTAAAATTCTCCTCTCAGCATTTCAACATCCAAGTATTTACCTTTCTAAGAACTGTGGGGGAATGTGAGTTTCTGGGCTGGCTGCAAGGCAGGAGCTGCTGTGGCAGCCCCTCTTCTAGGGCTGAGCGATGCTCCCACTTACCAGCCTGCAAGCTCAGTCCCATGTGGCTCCACAAGCTGCCACTTCTCACACAGCTCCAGCAAACAGCCAGATTGAAAAGAATGAGCTTCTCACATACATGAGGCCACCTAAACCATCCCACTACCCCTCTTTGCCATGACCCCTTTGCAGGGAACACCCTACCTCTCCCTGATCTCCACCTCCTCAGCCTCACACTCCAGGGGAGGCTCGTCCTTCGCAGTCCCTGCAGCGCTCGTCTCTGGGGGGCCAAGCACAGGGTGCTCCCCCTCTGTACCACGGCCATGGGGGTACGTGTGGCCCTCACACTCCTCCTCTGAGTCGGAGGAGGAGCTCTCCTCAGAGCTGGAGTCATCACTGGATGTAGTTTCGTACCTGGGGTAGGACAAAATGCTGGTTCAGCTGTGTTCAGTAATGTCTGGTACCCATCTGTCTTCTCTTCAGAAAACTGAAGGCACTTAATTCCTTATTAAGCACCAGGGCAGCTTAGAGGGGCTTTTGTTTGTTTCACGTTTTAAAAACAGTAGGTAGTCAAACAACTGTCCCAAAGCTTATCCTAGCAGACACTCACCGCAAAAAATGCTTTAGAAGGTATGAATGCACACGAAGTACAATCAGTGTAAATCACCCTAATTGGAAAGCTCATTTTTAGAACACCACCAAAATGGAACAGCAGAAACTCACAGTGTGTCACTCTCTGCTGCTAGCTATGGAAGTACAGAGAAAGCATGAGGAAGCCATTCTTCTCATAATGATTTTTCTTACCTGAAAACAGCAAAACTAAATGTCTCTTTTTTTCTTTTTCTTTTTTTTTAATCTGATTACTTATTATGTTACCGCCAACTGAGATCTCATCACAAATCCCTTCATTCTGTCATTCTGATTACTAGGTGCATGAAATTTAATAAAAGAAGGAAAAGTATTTAAAAATGAAAGTCTTTACACCCTGTCACACTTGCTTTAGCTCATAGATGAAATTACTCTTGTTTAGAGTAAATTATATTGTTGTCTTGGTAGGTAAGTAGAAGAAGAGGAGCATTCTAAAGACAACAGCCATAATTTTAACATTTTTTTTTCTGCGAAGATCAAAAACATGCTGATGCTTTAGGTGAAAACTAAGTGATTTGGATAATTGTAATGCTGATGGTAAAGAATTGCCTTAACTCATCAACTTCAACACCTGATGAATTAATGTACTGTGGCTATTTTTCTAATGCACAACAGTGATTGATGAGTGACAACATTCCTCCACTATAAGTAATGACATTTTTAACCAATATGTATGAAATGAATCGCAATATTTAGGCCATATACAGCACCAAGCACTTTTACTAAGGAAAACTTGAGTAACGAGCTTACAAAGCTATATGAAAACAACTTGATGAAACCATTTCAAAGATCTTTGCAACATTCTGCTGAGCCGAAGTAATATCATTATGATTCCTTATTTATCTAGCCCCAGACCAGAAAGGTTAATTCTTACACAAAGCCATTCCTTCCTGCGTTGTTCTATGGCACAATGCTGCCAAAGACATTCTGAAGTTTGACTTACTGAGAAGCACTCCCATGACTCTTAAAGTTTGTCTGCTTTATTTTCCCATTAAATTAGGCAGTGACCTAAGGTACAGGTACTCCAGACTGACTCCAAGTAAAGCTTCCACTTTAAGATAACACACATACATAGACACAGTGTTCAGTTCTGTTCTCCTATCCTTAAACTCAGGGGATGTGCCTCAAATGTACGGACAGGCAAAACCCATGTGTAAACTCAAAGACTTTTTCCCTTCCTTCCCCACTGTGACAGCACTACAATGACTTGACTAGACATGTTTTAAGACAGGCTCCTTCTGCAATCTGGTATAGGGAGTCTGCTTCAGCAGGGGGTTGGACTCAATGATATCCAGAGGCCCCTTCCAAGCCCTAAAATTCTGTGACTCTGTGATTCTTACCCGCCGTTAATGCCGACAAACTGCAGGTTCTTCTTGGTGTTGCTCAAATCCTTTTTTCCATCCCTTTTCTTCATTATAGACTTGAGTGTGTTTTCACTGTTACTACATACTGTTGAAAGATAGGCAAAACACTATTTCAGCACAAATCTGTAGTCAGCTTTCATGGCTGCAGCTTTTAGTTTTTCGAAACAAACAGCTTACTGTTTATCAGCTGAGCTGGGCTTTGTGATCCTTTTATGTATACTGTCATGGCATTATATGCATCAGAAGAACACTTTCAAAACCAACTCTGTAACCAGAAGACTTAAAGAGGCCAGCCTTCTTACCCTCCCACACACTGACAATCTTTATCACGTTTCAAGAAAACTTTAAGAAAAGGTTTACTTTTTTTATTTGCTGCCTGAGGGAGATTTCCAATACTGAAATGGATTATTCTGCTCTGCCAAGAAGATCTTAATTCTTAGTGTCAAATGACAGCAGCCCACTACAAGAACTAACTCATTAGCTCATTAGTACAAACAGCATGATTATCAATAACCTATTCAGCAGTGTGGTGAGTTTTAGTCAAGACTGTTTTTTTATATTTTTAGTATTAAGCACAATAATTTTTACACCAATCTGTGGCCATAAAAGTGGAAAAACTTTCACAAAAGTTCAAATTTTATTTTGTTTTGAAGTTATTTTATTAAGCCCTTCTCTCACAGTACATTCTTATGTAAGAATTAAATGGAATTTCACTGACACACTGAATTCTTTCACTTTGAAATTAACCAGTATCTGAACAAAAGGCACCATTTTCCCTATAACTTCGAGTTTTTCTGCATTCACTGTTCTAGGAATCCTGAAGACTTGCTTTAACTGTGTTTCATATTCAAAGTCCATCAGCATGATGAAAGGTGAATGTGAGACAGTTATTACCATAGAGGCCAGAGGCAAGCTGGTCATCTGTCAGGTTAATTGCAGCCAGAGTTTTGTCCTGAGAAGAAAAGGACTTCCTTCCCCGAGCAGCTTCCACCAGAGGAGTCTTCTTCTCCTCCTGAGCAGGCACTGCATCCTGCTCCAATTTCAGTGCTCGCAAATTTGAAGTTGAGTGGGTGTTTGCAAGTTGGCCGTGAGGGATGTATTCCAAGGTAGCACCTGTTGGGGAAGACAGCACGGACCATGGAGAAGTCAGACCAAATCCTTTTTTTAATATATTGTTAAGGACAGGACTGCACGGAGCTAGTAGTCACACTTAAATCAGATCCCAAAGATTTAGGTTGTACATTTTTTTCTAATTTTCTGGCATCCTCTCATTTTTTTCCCTCTGTGTGTTTAAAAGGCAACACTAATTACACATAGACCTTTTTATAGATTCCCTGGAGTTCCTCCAGCTGTGCTATTATGACTGCTCTGCAAAGCTGCACAAACACTTCTGTTTGCAAAACATTTTTTTTGTAAACGCACACATTATTCCTTAAGTAATCTTCCTGGTATTTTGAGGAAAAAAAACACCCTGGGATTTAGTTTACTTTGAAATGTTACTGCTTCGTTTCAAAGCTTGATCAAACTTTCAGGGGAGGAGGAAATTACTCTGTATATGTAATGAATTAAGATACAGCTTCCTCATTCAAAAAGAATAGTGACGCTGAAGAGGATGCAAACGTGATGCATCAATCTGAATTTCAAGTATTCTCTTATATAACAAAACACATCTGACATCTTCACTGATCTTGCTAGACAGCCCTCCTCTCTTCTGGTTACATCACACTTTTTTTCCTCTGTAACAGGACACAGCATAGTACATCTTTCCAAATCCTGTAACTTCACTACAGTTTTTTCCTCTGGTCAATTCCCATCCACACTCCCCAAGCTCTGTATTCTCAGCCGAAGTGCACTTCTAAGGTGTCTTTTCCAGATACTGGAACTATTGCCAATTCCACCACTGCTTATAGCTTCTCCAAACTACAACAAAATGAAAATGACCCTTGATTACGTTTCTACCACTGCCAGTGCCCAGTAACGACCAGCACTGGTATAGTGCCAGTCATCTTTCAGCCTGCTGACATCTGAACACTAGCAGAGAAAGGCAGGCTGTCTGCTGATAAAAGTGGCATGGTATCAGCAAACACCTCACTACCGGTTGCATCACTGATCAGACACCAAAAAGCTTTTGTCTCATGAGAAGCTGAAAGGTTTTCTCCAGGATGAGTTTCCCCTTTAACAAGGGCAAGCCTTAATACCCTCTAGTGATGTATGGATGCTTATGCAAGACCATGGTGGGCTGAAAACCTCAGCAGTCTCACTGAATTGCTGGATGAAGGCTAGGGCAACCCCTGTGCCCTGCAGCAGTGCCAGCTCCTGCAGCAATGCTCCCACAAGCCCAGGCTGGAGCAGCAGTCCCCAAAACTCAAAGGCTCACCACACGGCCAAATCTGGCCTCGTTTCCCCACCCACCCTCACTTCACAGCATGACTGAGATTAGGTCTCAATAAGCATTACCCCTTATCAGTCAGCCACAGAACCACGCAAGAAGGAGACATTAATGTATGGAAGACTGAGCCAAAACCAACAGATTTTTGAACTGAAAAACAAGGAAACCACCTCCTTTCTCTCCACTTGCTTGGAGCAGTGACAGCTGTAATTAAAGACTGCCAAACAAAGTTAACGGCTTCCCATTGCCACTGTCGGTGGCTGCCTTGTCCAGCCTTGTCCACTGAGTTATAAATACGATGCTGGTGCCATGCCAACAGCCCTGTCCTGGCAGCTGGGCACAGCTAGTCCCTCTGCACCAAGACACACCACACCTAGCAGGAGGATGCATAACAGGAATGCTGGTGAGGCTGGCATGGGCTGGGCTACCCCTTCTCCTCCAGTGCAACTCCAGCCCAGCTCCCCTGGCATGGTGCAGAAGGCAGGTTCACTGGGCTTGCAAGGCAGAGCAGCAGCTCTGGACAAGAGGAAAGACAAATCCAAGAAACTCCATATGCTTCAGCCTTGACACACTGCTGTGAGGAGGACGTGAAGGAGGAATAGAGTGAGCCTGCTTTAAAGCAATGGAGTTGCAGTGCCTCAAAAGTTGCTCCAGTGTGTCAGCTGAAGCCTCTGCCAGGCCTCAGGGCAAGCAGGAGGGCTCTGGCAGGGTGAAATGATGGCACCTGGGTGCAACCTGCCATGTCCATAAGCCATGTCAAGCCTGGGGGCAATACTGCATCAGGCCTACCTGGGGTCTTCTCAGGAGCCTCCCTTCAGAGCTTTGGGTAGGACAGAAAAGCAGAATGGCAGTGAGCAGACTTCCTTCGTGTGACAACTTCTCTCCTGGCTAAACCTGCCAGTGATGGAGCAAAATCTGAACTTGACATGTTCAGGGTGTTATCTGCGGCATCTTATCTGTGAATTGTAATGAACAAGAAAGCGGCTCTGCTTGGCCTCCTGCACCTGACAAAAGGGTTTGACACAAATGTGTGGAGGAGCACATAAGAACAACTTTGCCTTAGACAAACGGGTCAATACATCCACTCTCCCAACCCAGCTGTAAGACATGGGCACCCTCTGTGCCTACAGAACCCAAGGTTCAAGGAAAGAGAGCTTAGGGCCCAACTCAGCACTAATGCTCTATGCTATTTGCTGGCATTTAACATCAGCTCTCAGTTGCTCACCCTTTGCAAAACAGCCTAAATCTTGAAAAAGATGCTTAGAAAGCAGCAGCTGAAAAAGGGGTTAAGGAAGCTGCTGTGCTCCCCAGAACCACTACCAACAACTCAAGGATCAGAAAGTGTCATGAGCCAAGTCCCCGCCGCTTCCTTGGCCAGGCTGCAGGTTGGGGACAGGGCTGGCTGTGCTGCAAGCTCCCCATGGGCAGAAATGAAGCCCTGACTGAGGATTACCATGAGTACACATGGGCCTTAAAATAGACTCTTCATTTCAGCACATGCAGATCTCAGGTATGCCCACTTGATCTCACCCTGCCTGCAAGAAGGCTGTCCTTCATCCTTGCCAAGCAATACTTGAGGAAGCTGTGGGGCCAAGAAGTGAAAGCCTCGCACACAATTCTTCCAAGCTGTCAACACATTGATCACAGCTATACGTGCTTCCAGGCTGCCATTCAGGTACACTTACCATGCTGATTTTTGTTTGTTTAATCTTGTGGGCAAACATGGCAAATTTCATATAAGATTCCAAGAATTGGTCTAGAGTTGTTTAACCACAGTCATTATCTGCCAGGAATTTTATAAGTGTATTCTGCAATATAGTAAAGGATCTTCCAAAAGTTCATAGGTCACTTAGAAGCATGATAAAACAAGAAACTTGCAGACTTCAATCATTCATAAACCCACACGCGGGAAAGCTGCTCTCATCAATTTCAGAGGGAGACAAGTGCCTAAAGTCTCTTCACTGGTCTAGATCCAGTGTTTTGAAGGAACACAACACCTGTTTTTCATTTTTCAGAAGGAACCTTCTCTCCTAAATCACTTGTGTTTCTTTGGTACATCTCATCAGTTTAAACCAGAGGGACACCAAAACTGCTATACATCAATGTCAGATTAACAGATGCCATCTCTGGCACCTAAGAGCTGTTTTTGTTACTAACACGCTACTTCCTTTCCTAACTGCAGACCTCACCTCCCATCTATCACAGCGTAAGCAGCCATGAAGACACATGGTAGGCTGGTTCAGGGAACTGGCTGGAACAAACAGTACTTTTTTTCCCTGGATTTGTGCTCAATTAATGGCAGTCTGGCCTATACCAAGTTTTGAAACGCTATTAAAGCCACTGTGTAAGTGTTGTCTGTAGTATAAACAGCAACAAAATTTCTCTAACATACTGCATGAACTTTCATTACGGCACTCAGCTCCTTATGAAATTACTGCAGTCAAGAAATATTCCACGGTGGTCTTAAAATTTCTTAAGCTCCTTTCTCCTTAAGAAGTTATTTTTTCACATAAACTTTAGTCCACTTACTATTTAGTCTATGTATCAGAACTATTAATGGAAAACAAAAACAAAAACAACAACATTCTGCTAAGGCAAATAAAGAGGCAGAGATGAGCAAACATACCCTGTTTAAACATTCACAACAACTAACGTTAACCCATCAATCTCAAAAATGTGTCATCTTCAAAACAATAACCGCAGTTTATTTTAAAAGGTATTTTTCAGCTAATGTAGGTTACAAGTCAGTAGATTTAAAATTTCAGAACAAAAAGTTGCCACATGTAGCCTTCTTAAATGATAAGCTGAAAGAAGACACAGTCATTTCAGGCCCTGGCAGATGCTGTAACTATCAGCGGGACCCAAGGTAACCACCGCTCTGTTTAACAGGCTGCTCCAAAAGTAATACCTCCTATTTATTTCCACGGAAAATACAACAGATAAAAAGAGCTCAATAACACTGTTTGATAGAGCAAATTCTCAGCTACGAAACACTTTTTCAGTATAGTCACCACCATTAGCTATGCATTCTTGACAGCAATGAACAAGAGCTTGCATGCTGCACTCATAATTATCCACACCAGCAGAGGTGACCTTCTGTTTCACAGGTGCTACGACAGCATCACTGATAGGAAAATGTTGCCCACAGAGTCCTTCTTTCATCAGCCCTAACAGGTGAAACCCAAACTTTATGGTGGGTGCAGCAGGACAGTCCAGCAAAGACTGGCAGCGTGCTCCACATTCTTCAAACTGGTGTGGGGTCTGGCATTTCCATGTGGCAAGAGAAACATGTCTTTTCTGGCCTGACTCTGGAAGTTGAAGCCTTCAGCTTAGTCAGTGTCGCGATGTAGGGGTCAGAGCTGATGGTTTGTCCAGGTCCCAGGAAGTCTGGAAGCACCATCCTTTCCTATCCCAAAGACAGTGCACACTACTTTAACCACTGAGTGCTGAATCCTGAACTTTGTCTGTGATGAGGAATTTATGTCACCTCTCCACAGACTGTTGTTTCGACTCTTACTCATGGTAGTGATACCATGTAATGTCACTTGTAAAAAAGTGACCCAGGACTGTCACCTTCAGCCTTGTACTGGGTTCAAGAGGTTCTGACAAACTTGCACGTGGAGTTCCTGTGTGAGCATTCATGGGACCCACCTGGTGCAAGCATTTAAACATTCCAACATTGCCACCATTGCCNACAAGAGCTTGCATGCTGCACTCATAATTATCCACACCAGCAGAGGTGACCTTCTGTTTCACAGGTGCTACGACAGCATCACTGATAGGAAAATGTTGCCCACAGAGTCCTTCTTTCATCAGCCCTAACAGGTGAAACCCAAACTTTATGGTGGGTGCAGCAGGACAGTCCAGCAAAGACTGGCAGCGTGCTCCACATTCTTCAAACTGGTGTGGGGTCTGGCATTTCCATGTGGCAAGAGAAACATGTCTTTTCTGGCCTGACTCTGGAAGTTGAAGCCTTCAGCTTAGTCAGTGTCGCGATGTAGGGGTCAGAGCTGATGGTTTGTCCAGGTCCCAGGAAGTCTGGAAGCACCATCCTTTCCTATCCCAAAGACAGTGCACACTACTTTAACCACTGAGTGCTGAATCCTGAACTTTGTCTGTGATGAGGAATTTATGTCACCTCTCCACAGACTGTTGTTTCGACTCTTACTCATGGTAGTGATACCATGTAATGTCACTTGTAAAAAAGTGACCCAGGACTGTCACCTTCAGCCTTGTACTGGGTTCAAGAGGTTCTGACAAACTTGCACGTGGAGTTCCTGTGTGAGCATTCATGGGACCCACCTGGTGCAAGCATTTAAACATTCCAACATTGCCACCATTGCCTACAGTGCACTGAAGCCAATATTCACCTCCATGCACAATTCCCTAGCCATAATCCACCAATTCATGCAGACAAACTGATTGAGACGCTCTTCATTCTGCACTATAACAGCTGGNTCACTGATAGGAAAATGTTGCCCACAGAGTCCTTCTTTCATCAGCCCTAACAGGTGAAACCCAAACTTTATGGTGGGTGCAGCAGGACAGTCCAGCAAAGACTGGCAGCGTGCTCCACATTCTTCAAACTGGTGTGGGGTCTGGCATTTCCATGTGGCAAGAGAAACATGTCTTTTCTGGCCTGACTCTGGAAGTTGAAGCCTTCAGCTTAGTCAGTGTCGCGATGTAGGGGTCAGAGCTGATGGTTTGTCCAGGTCCCAGGAAGTCTGGAAGCACCATCCTTTCCTATCCCAAAGACAGTGCACACTACTTTAACCACTGAGTGCTGAATCCTGAACTTTGTCTGTGATGAGGAATTTATGTCACCTCTCCACAGACTGTTGTTTCGACTCTTACTCATGGTAGTGATACCATGTAATGTCACTTGTAAAAAAGTGACCCAGGACTGTCACCTTCAGCCTTGTACTGGGTTCAAGAGGTTCTGACAAACTTGCACGTGGAGTTCCTGTGTGAGCATTCATGGGACCCACCTGGTGCAAGCATTTAAACATTCCAACATTGCCACCATTGCCTACAGTGCACTGAAGCCAATATTCACCTCCATGCACAATTCCCTAGCCATAATCCACCAATTCATGCAGACAAACTGATTGAGACGCTCTTCATTCTGCACTATAACAGCTGGGCATGGCCATCAGGAACATGGCTTTCATTTCACTGTCACCACAGCTGTAACACACCGTGCATCATCTCACTGTGTTCATCTCCACTGGCTGGTCTCCAGAAACATTCACTGAGTGTTGATGAATGTCAGTGGGTGCCATTTTTTCAACACGGAGGAATACAATTACACACCTTCGCTTCATGAGCACATCCATGTCAGGTGCCATTCTGTCAGACTGCCCCTCTGCTACCATCTGTCACATGGCAACAGAAAGTAATGGGATATTGGTGGGAAGGTTCAGACCCTACTGCCACACCACTAACATCCACTTCTGACATCATGGACCAGTCTAATACAATAGGAGGCATTACTTTTGGAGCAGCCCTCATACAAAGCCTCTAGCCTTATTTGGATAGGACAAGGGGAAATGGCCATAAACTTGAGCACAGGAATTTCTGCACCAATATTCAAAGCAACTTCTTTACAGTTAGGGGGATGGAGCACTGGAACAGCTTGCCCAGGGAGGCTGTGGATTCTACTTCTCTGGAGACATTCAAGACACCTACCTGTGCAATGAGGTCTAGGGAGCTGCTCTGGCAGGGGCATGATCTCTTAAGAGGTCCCTTCCAACCCCTACAACTCCATGATTCTGTGACTCTGTGATTTATGAAATCCTCTCCTGTCCCACACCAGCGCACGTGGAGGAAAGTGAAAACTACCCTATTTTCCCTAATAAGTGGTGGATCAAACCATTTCATGATGCTGAGCACAACAAGAATCAATGCAATTTTTCTCATTTTCCTCCCTCAGCTTTACTTTCTCCTCAGTTTATCTTCTCAGCTGATGCTTTATTATATCTTGAATATGACAGCACTTCCTTGGAAATACATGAATCTTCTGACATTAAATATGCATAGAAGTGCCCATTACCATGGGAACTCCCAACAAAGCTCAGTGCCAGAACATCATGTTCCTGTGCCACAGTGTAGAGAGGAAACAGGAATTTTACCAAAGCCATTCCAGCAGAGAAACCAGTATTCTGTCTAAGGCAGCAATTCAGGAACAAACACACAAGCAAACAAAAACAAAACTACCATTTGCAAATTCTACTCTTTATTAGCTGTAGCAGAAATGAGGAAATAGTTAAACATTTCACGCTGCTACTGAATGAAAACAGCCAATGTTCTGATGATAATAATGATAACAGCAATAAGCTTGTGTTAACACATGACCAAGGATGGCATGTCAAACCTCTTTAAAGAGGTTTATGGAGATTAACTTGAATAATATCTTTACAGGACAATTACTGACCAGATCTCTGCTTCTCTTCTGATACAAATGGCCGGGTATTTAAAACAGAACAAAACCCAGCTAAACCCCTCAACTCCTAATACAGATGTCACTACCATTTTCAAATGACATGGGAATTCAAGCTTTACATAGAGCCACTACCAGCAGGCCAGTAGATGCAGAAAAATGTACAAGAGGCACCATATTTCTGAAGATGCTAAACAGACACACATGAAGAATTACAGTTCATATGGAATACAGATGGGTCATCTGTGTGACTGTTTTGCACGATGCCTAGCCTTTCAGGGAGTATTAAAAACATCTATGTCATTCCTCCTCTTCCTAGCAGTGACAGCAGAGATAACAAGCGCATCTGTGCAGAAACCTAAACACAATTAAGATATGCATTTGTATCAAAAGCTGAAGCTGAAAGTTTCATCTAGTTGCCCAGAAGTAGGTAATTACTGTGGGCTACAGTGGTATGTCAGCACCTTGAACAGACCCCTGAGTCTCAGGCAAGCCTCAAGTCTTCAGTTGCACTAGCATGATGACCCATGCTGCTAGGATTAGGGCTAGTGATCACAGGATTAGGGCTAGTGATCAAGGGCAGTCTCTTTAGACAGAACACTACAAATCTGTCATGTAGGAGAGTAGTGAAATAAAAACACCTTTCCCCAATTCACTCCTCTTTTTGCATGACAAGTGACACCAAGAGTGAGACAACCATGGCTTCAGTACCTCAGTGGTGGTACACACCAGCTCCGGACAATGAAAGGCATCTCATACTATTCCAATGTCGCTCTGCTTGCATTCTCAGCTCTCAGTGAAAGCTGGAGTAGAAAACCTTGAAAGATCTTTTCACCAGACGGCATGTCACGTTCACACAAGCCTCACGAGGTTTTCCAAAACCATTTGATTCCTACTTTATTCTCTTCCTCAGATCCTTAATTCCGGAAGTTAACCTCATTTCTTGCAAATACCTGTGACAGTTTCAAAAAGTGAATGTAAAATTGAAACTGAGGCCAAGAATCAGTCATTTTCAGGTCAAACATGCTCAGGAAATTTTTCATTGCAAGAGCAGAACAGTTGTTTTAAACAATCTTGCCAATTATTTGTCTGTGAAAGACATTCACCTATAAGACTTCTCTGTGAATAGTTCACATAATAAAAAAGACCTCTGCAAGTCACATTAAGCTTCAGGCTAAGGTTTTGCAAAATGCATCACGAGCAGACAAATGTAACTTTTAGAAACTTGTAGACAATTCTTTAACAATAAATCAACAAAGCAAACTTTCCTCTCTTTCAGTCCTGCAGTCCAGTTGCACTAAGAATAAAGACCAGTAAGCATCAAGGATTGTGACCCACATCTGTATGATCCAGTTGGACAGACACCGTGCTGAGTGGAAACTGGTTTGTCTGGGCAGTGGGTTTGATTTCTCTGACACCACTTAGGTGCTGTCTTTCAGAAGCCCTATGTAAATAGGAGTTGCTTAGTTACGGAAGTGAAGATTTTGTTTTGTAGCACGCAATACACAGATTGCTGACAGATGCACTTCCGAGATAATCCCATACTGGGATTGCTTCCAGGAAGGGCAGACACAGACGCAGCCCATGCCCCACTTCACCTGGCCCAGCTCTGTATCACCTGTACTGCCATCACTGCGACCAGAGGTACTTCTGCCTTTTCTCCACAAGGGTAAAGTCTGTATAAAGAACAGAATTTGATTGATGTGCTAACTCAGACATCTGCAGCCATAACGTCTCACTTTTAGCAGAGCAAACTGTCCAGATGCTGCTGTGGATACCTAAACTACATGTCTCATAGACAGCTTCAGTGCATTTGTCCAACATGTACCTGCCTCTGGCAGGCACTTCCTAAGGAATCTCTCTTCAAATGCAATATTAACTCTGACACTCCTGCTGCTAACCAGAAAACAGCTGCTTCTGCCTCTGCGTTCAGCCTGTTTTCCTAAGAAACCAACATCTGTGAAGCCATGCCTCTTTCAATAATTCAGACTTAATTTTTGGTATTTATACAAGCTTCGGATACATTAGGCTGAGATACCTGGTATGGAAAAAGGGGTACTGTTTGAGTTCACATACAAGATGCCCCAAAAGCCCTATCTGAAAGATTAATCAAGTGGAAAACACTGTAACAGCTCAGATACTTATGTGAGGTATCAATCTGTGAGGACAAACTTTATTAGTTCCACTGCTTGCAGAAGTAAACATTCACCAAAAAGCCTTCCACAAAAGAAAAGGAAACTGTGACCTGCAAAACCACTGATATAAGCAGAAGGAATAGGAGATCACTGTAAAAAAAAAAACATTTCAAAATTAATAGTAAGATAAGGGAAAACACTTCAGGCTTATGACCTCTTCTTACTCTAATTCTTCATGGGTCTAAACAGTTATAGCCCAAAGCGTGATTTATGCACTAAGTCAAAGCATTTACTTCTCACCAAGGACTAATAATAAAAGAGATTTTACACTAGCATTTGCCACTAAAGATAACAGCATCACATGTTAAAATAAAATTATTCCAAAATAATTTCGTCAAGAACGTGAAATCTGAATCCAAGCGAGAATATCTTTAGTAAAACATGATCCATTACTCCACTTGTGTCTAAATACTTTTGAGCCCCTAGACTACACATTTGATACTGTGCAGTAAAAGGAGGGAAAGGAACTGAGGATTTACAGCTATTAAAAAGCCTGGCTCGCTGTTTTTAAAGACACTCTTGGTATTTGGTAGATACTCTATATTATTTATAAGAAGCCCAAAATATAAAATGAATACCAGAAGGATAGCAAAACTGCAGATACAGTTATCTTATTAAATGTGTACAGGCAGGGTATCATACATTTTCTTTACTGCTACATAAATGTTGCTTATTGCTTTTCTATGAGAAGCTAAAATTTTTACTTCACAGAATAAATGGATGGTTCAATTTAGTACATGAACATTGAAAGTAACCAGATGTACCAAGCTGCCTTTTAACAGGAACAGGGAACTTTAGAGACAGTAAATAAGCTGGAAGAGCTTTATATAGCAATGCAATAGCCAATAATACTATGCCGACATTATACAGTATTCACTCTTTTTTTTTTTTTTCCAATTCAGAACCCATAATACAGATGCATTTGCACACTTTTTTTTCCATTTACTTAACTTCTCACCATATGGAGAGACCAAGAAGACTCCAAGTCATTGCCATAGTCACTCCCTCCTCAAGTCCAGTAAGCTAATGTTGACACATTTAAAAGTAATGTGGCTGGATTTACCAGCAGGGCATTTATTAAAATTACACTATCAGACCTTTCCCCCCACTCTACTCATCCCCCCAGCCCCTAAAGAAACAAACAAAAAAAACAAAAACAAAAAAAAACAACAACAAACCAAAGCAATCCAAACAATCAAACGAACAACAACAACAAACAACAACAACAAAAAAACAACCAACAACAAACAGAATACAACATTACCCCAGGGAACAAAGAAATCCCTCAAATTAATTGTATGGATTTCACAGTTAATACCTAAAATGGAAGGAGTATTTAAATCTCAGCTCCTGCTTTTCCTGACTGTCACCAAAACCTCCAAAAGTAATTATTGCTTACACCTTTCAAACATGAAGCTCTAATGAGGGATTAGGACAAGCACTTATTGAAAGAGAGAAAACGCAAGATGTGGTTTCTGTGAAGCCACTCTGGAGCTGCCCATTACAAAGCAATTTACACTGCTGGAAAGGGGAAAGCACCCCACAGCTCCCTGGCTGCAAACAATATGGAATGGAGAAAACAAGAGAAACACTGCAAACACTGTGGAAACAAGTTAGCTTGACACAGGTGCTGAATGTAACTTACAGTCCTGACAAATACAACATGACTTCTTAACTTTTTAAAACTGCATGCCAAATTTAAGAGAAAGGTAAGATTCCAGACAGACAGTAACCCTGATACACTCAGTTATAAAACGGACTCAGCGCCTTGAATAGCACACTTTCACATACTTCTCTTGCACATCCCACACTTGATCCCCCAGTCATCAGCCCCTTCAGAGCCTGGCTTCTGCAAGACAGCTAACTGCCTCTGGCTCTTGAGATCCACTCTCCAGCAGTGGGTTGCAGAGAACAATGAACAGGTCCATGCAACAGCAACTCCTCCTGCATTTCATCTGACTGGACTACACACTTGCTCCCACGCTACGTGGGAGCTGTTACAGCTGACAGACCCACCATGCTAGGAGGAGGAAAGAGCGGCACAGACATACGCCAAACACTCAGCTTACCTGATGCAGTACTTTTCTCCATGCACTGCTTCTGAAGGTCCAGGCTCCGCAGTTCCTCTGTGCTGGCATATTTCATGACGGAATTGATGGATGTGAGGGTACTGATCAGCTGCGAATTGAGAGATCCAATCTGGGAATGTGGCTCACCAAAGGCTTCTGCCAATTCGCTGTAATTTTCGGCAAGCAGCATCTGCTGTTCCTGTAGCAGCTTCTGCACACGCTCGATGTAGTGATCCAAGCCTGTCCTCAGCTCAGGTGGAGGGAGTGGGCTTTCCAGGAGGCTGCTCATGGACTCACACACTGGCTCACCCCCAACACCAATGCTCCTGGTACTGGTCGGTACAGCCACCAGAGGAGGGGGACCGCAGGCAATGCTTCTCATTTTAAGACCAACTAGATAATTCTCATTAATGTTTATCTGCCCTACACCACAGTCTTTGGTTTTTATCACAGAGAGTTTTTCCAAGCCAGGGTGACTGGAAAGCAAAGTCCCTACTCCAACCGAACGCGTTTTAGCAGATGCGTGTATGTCTTTCACCCGTCCATCCCCAACTGCCACAGTCCGCATCTCTACACTCACTGTGCTGGTTTGCTGGTCACGGCTGCTTGGAACAGTGCTGGTAGCACAGTCCACTGCCACCGGTGCCTCAGTACTGGTGCACCGGCTCACCATCTCCATAGCCGTGCTGGTCTGCTGGGTGGCTGTGGAAGGCACAGCCATGACTGTGGCTTCTGCCCTGCCCACAGCCTCTGTGGCTGTCTGGCGAGAGACGCACTCCTTTGGAGCACAAACAATCACATCCACTGAGCAGTCCCCGCAGCCAATCGACCTTGTCTCCCGGACCTCCCGCACCGTCTTGCAAAGACTCAGGTCACCCACAGACTCCTCTGTGTTGACACCTGTCTCGCAGACGCTGGTCTCCACACCCACCTGCTTGTCGAGCAGCTCCACACCCCCCCCCGTGCACTGGTCTCGCATCTCTGCCCTCTCCCTCACAAGCCAGCGGCTCATGAGCAGCTCAGGGCCCACCGCTGTGCTCCGTACCGCTGGCCTGCAGGAGGTGCCCACGCTGCTCATTTGCAAATGGCTGCCTACAGACAAATCGGCAACATGCACGTGGTCTCCCACCATTTGGTCTCTCATTTGTACTACAGCCTCCACCATTCTGCTGATGACAAGCGGCTGTGCCATCACGGCTTTATCTAATTTTTTTCTAGATCCAGCCGCCTGCAGCTCCTGTTTTAATTTGGTCATTTCCCTGTCATGGGTTGTCTCCTTTAACTGAACCTCCAGCCTGTAAATCTTTTCCTTAAGGGCTTCAATGGTCTGCTGCTGAAGCTCTATTTCCTTCTCAGCTTCTGTTGACAAGCCAAGCATGGCCTCTGTCACCCCAACCCCAGACTCTCTCACTTCTTTCTCTGTCCCCACAGCTACTTCCCTGCGCTGCCTTGAAGATCTGTTGTAGATAACCACATCATTCATGTTTTCATCAGCACCAACAGCAACAGATCGGCTTTCCTTTGTCAGGCTTTCTCTAAGGTTCGGTGGAACCTCATAGTTGCTGTCCTGGATTTTTTTCTCCAGAGCCTGCATTTCAGCAGTCAACTGCCTGAACTCCTCTACCCTCCGAGAGCTCTGCTCTGCACACTCCATCTCATCCTCACAGTCAATATAAAGTTCTCCACCTCTTCGCACCTGAGATAGGTGCTCCCACTGCTCTGCATTCCCTGCACTGTAAGATCTTTTTCTGAAGCCATACGTGTCATTTTGACAGGTTTTCCTTTGGCTTTTGAGTTCTGCCATCATGTGCCTCTTTTCCTCCTGTAACACCGAGATTTTGACCTGCAGCACAGGAATGGTCTTGACTTGCTCCTCAAGCTCCTTGAGGCGCTTGAGGGCAACTGCCATTTGTTCTCTGATCTGCTGCAGATGCACCGGGCTCACGTTGGTGACTGGTGTGGAAATTCCTGAACTCATTGGGCTGTGCCGGATGGAACTGCCCAAGGAGGAGCCAAAACAGACTCCAAAGTCTCCGTTCCCCTGATAGCCATTGTGGAGCTGTTGGGGCAAGTGACCGTACCCACTGGACCCGACGAAAGAAGGCAGGGAGCTTGTGGAGCCCATGCCCCCAAAGCTGGAAAGACGGGGTCTACGGACATCTCCTGGAATGACCTGCATCATCCTCTCTTGTTCAAGTCGTCTGCGTGTTTCCATGAGGGTCTTTGTCACATGGAGGTTGTGCCGAGGAAGCTGTGGGGAAGGAGGAGGGAGCTGCTTACTCTCAGGGACGGTTAAGTAGGAGGAAGATGCCTCAAGGGAAATCAGTGGTCTCACAGCCACTGATGAGGTTACTTGACTCCTTGTTGCCAAGAAAGTCTGCTTGTTCTCATCACTGTTTGAAGAAGAGAGAGACTCCGTGGAAGTCCAGTCGCTACAATGGCCACCAGAGTTCTTGGTACCTGTGGAGGCTGGTACTGCTTTCCTCTTCTTTTGGATGTTTAATTTCTTAATGGTATTCCCCTTCTGTATATCATCCACGTACTTCAGAAAATCCAAGTCTAGCTGGTAGCCATAAGGTGTTTCCACAAAATAGGGGTATTTCTGTTCATTTTCATCTTTTCCATTTATAATAACTTCCTCCTTTTCTGGAAGAGAGGAAACAAAATGAGCACAGATAAGAAACTATGTCTCAGTAAACCAGGCACTGACACAAACATACCAGGAAGGGTGCTCACAGTGCTGGAGGCACAGGCACATCTGCAGCTCAGAGCAAAACAGCATCCTGCTGATTTACCCTCAGCACTACATCTTATTTAACTTCCAAAAAGCTAAGGAGGAGGTTTAAAATGAGAAGTACACACAGGTATAGATAGGTACATGTACACACCAGCAACTTTTGCCACCTGAGCAGTACACAAGTGGCACAGCAATCAAATGAAAGCAGTCCCTCCCCGAGTCCCTGCAGCCTTCCCCAAGGAACACTATGCCATCAGATGAAGACCCTGGGAGCATGCTGCACTGCGTGGCTCATCTGGAGGGTAGATTCAAACTGTGGGAACAGGAACTCCAACCTTCTCCTTATACAACTGGTGCCATCAGATGTCAGACAGACCTGCTGTTGTTCTACTGCCTGGAGAACTGCAGCTGCAGGAGCAGTGACGCTGGTTTGCTCCTGCTGGATAACACCACCAGTGCTCCCAGCCTACACCAAGACCCCACGTCGGGACCCTCAGTCCCACAACTGTGAGGGAAAGTATTAGTCCCACAGCAAGGAACAGTGCCCGCAGCCCTAATACAGGACTCGTCCATCCCGCAGCTTTTGGAACACAGCTGCACCAGGTCTGCTGGGCTTCTGTGGGCTGAGTATTTACGCACAGCCCTGCTACGAAGCCTGCTGCTCCTGTCCCACTGGAGAAAAAGAACTGCTGCGAGTCATGAGAGGCACCGGAGGAATAACAGAAGACAGCTTTCCTGTTACCCGAATTAGCCACACGCCTCTGCCCTCACGCTGTAAGTTTCCAGCCACGTATCGCTAGGCCTCCGGTACGGCTCCGTGCTGTCCCGGCTGCGTGTGCCACAAACCAAGTTCCCCAGAGCCTGCCGCTCGCTCCTTCCTCACCCCATAAGGAAAAAAACAAACACTCACGCCGGCGCAAACCTGGCCCGGCAGGGCAAGGAGATTTCACAGACCGTGCTCCCACCGCTGGAAAGCAGCTCTTCCCCACGCACTCTACGCTGCTGCACAGCCGCGGCCACGCACGGCGCCGCCGCTCCGCCCCGCGCCACAGACCCCGCTCCTGCCCCGGCAGCAGCCTCTGCCGGGTTTGCTCCTCACCAGCCTGCGTCCTCTTAAAGGAATATAAGCCTCGGGGGAAAAAAATAAAAATAAAATAAAAATAAAAAAAATCTGCTTACTGCAGCTACAGGAAGTGACTTAATATTTAACTGAAAGGGTTCAGGAGGGAAGAAGGAAAAAAAAAAAAAAAAGGCGCCTGTTTTTCCAGTTCCCTTGGCATGCTTAAGGAAGGCTGCTCTGTCTGCAGACAGCATAACTGCTTTCCATGACAATCTCTTCTGGCTACCGCAGGACACCCCGAAGCAGGATGCTGTGCGGGGACGCTGCCGTCCCTGGCACCAGGTGAGCGTGGGACGCCAACCAGGGCAGGCAGAGAGCACACTGCAGAGGCGGTCCTGCAAGCACTGCGTGTGCAGCCACTGCTCGAGGGACACAAACAGCCCTCCCCACTCAGACCACATGTTTCTGCTGGAAGACCAGAGTCTCCGTATGCCATGGTATTTACTTATAGATGCACCCAAAATAGCCTACTGAATGCCAAAGTGGAAGCAAAAATACACGTATAGACGCATACTCTAAGTGCAGAAACACACAGCCCCTTTGAGCTGGTCTGCCTCAAGGGTAGGCAGGGAAAAGGTCTCCACAGAATGCCAGCGGGAGGAAATGAGACAAAGCAGCTCCCCGAGTTACCCGGTCTTCCTCCCCAAATTCAGTGTGCTGTCCCCAGATTCTCACCCTGGCTCTATCCCTTTCCAGCAGTCATCTTTCCACAGCTCCCTGCCCTAGGCTCGTTACCCTTCATTCTCCCTCCAGCCCTAAGGTTTGCATACACTCTCACACCAGCTCCCCCTGCCTGTAGTTTCCTGGTCATTTTCTGCCTACTTCCCACGCTTGGAATTTCTCATCCATTTTCTCAACTTGCATCCAGTTGCCTGTTCTATAAATTCTAACCCCAAATATGGTTATACCTTCATCCTGGCGTTGGATGAAGATAGGTCCCTTCATCCAGTCCTTGTAAATTCAAGCTCCATTTTATCAACTTTACATGTGCTGTCTTTCTTTGCTGATGCTTCCCTCTGCTTGTTGGTTACTTGTTTTCCTACACAGTGACATCCCTGGTTCTCCAATCACTACACCACTGAAGTTAGGGCAGCCCCTGACAAACTCTCCTTGGGCTCAGTGCATAAGTGTTGGATGGGGGAGGAAGAAACAGGCTCTTTGGGACGTAAGAATTAATGCATCTATTGAAAAAATATTCATAAACTCTCTATAAAGACATGTAAATTGCAAGTTAAGTCATAAGCACCAAACTGGAATTTCAGATAATTTTTTCTTCTTCATTAAATAGTATTGAGATCACTTGACATAAAAACTTCAATAATAAATAACTAAAACAACCCACAGCAACTCCGAACCCCTCACTAAATATCTCCGCAACACCTGCAGGCAGTTACATGCCTTCATAATGAAATAAATCACAGAATCATTTTGAGTTGGAAGAGACATTTAAAGTTCATCTAGTCCAGCTCCCCTGCAATGAACAGGGATATCCACAGCTAGATCAGGTGCTCAGAACCCCGTCCAGCCTGATCTCGAGTGTCTCCAGGGATGGGGCATCCACCACCTCTCTGGGAAACCTGTTCCATTGCCTTGCTACTCTTGCTATAAAAAACTTTTTCCATATCCAACTTGTCTTTCTTGGCTACATGGGCACACTGCTGGGTCATGTCCCATCTACGAGGACCAAATTCATGTGGTCCTCAGCTTAGGCTGTCAGTGCACGCTGTTGGTATTTGCAACTCCATAAGCATAAGGCTGTGTGTTGAGCTGACTTTGCATATGACTTCTGTTTAAAACAACACAGTGAACACTCCATGAACACAATCCCAGCATTAAGTGGATCTTTGGAGACATTTCTTGATATGTTAAGACAAATGAGGACTAAGAATGCAATCTAACAACAACAAGGCACAGTGATGTGGCACGCAGGAGCTGCGCCAAGTCTTTGTGCGATTTGCTGTCTCAGAGAAAGGGCCAGAATGGGTGTGCCTGCTAAGCATATAACAAAGCAAAATGGATGGCTGTTTTCAGGCAATAAAAATGGCTTTGTTGGTTCCAAAGGAAAAAATGTGCTTCCAAAAAGGAAATGGATAAACACCTGATAAGAGTACAGACCTTGTTCCTTTCAGCCATTGGATGAACCATGGATGCCTTTACCCTCTAGCTTTGGAAGGTGAGTACCAAGTGCTCCACAAGCAATACACAAGCTTCCTACCCCATTCACCCCAACACAGAGAAGTACAGCATCAATACCATGACAGGACAAATCCTCTTGTTAGGCTTCCCATCCCATCCTTGGC
Organism: Odontophorus gujanensis; assembly: GCA_013399175.1. Classification (NCBI taxonomy): domain Eukaryota; kingdom Metazoa; phylum Chordata; class Aves; order Galliformes; family Odontophoridae; genus Odontophorus; species Odontophorus gujanensis. The sequence goes on along the minus strand of VXAB01004215.1, from coordinate 67,824 downwards.
CAGCTGATCAGGGGTGCTAGTGAAACCAGGACTGTTCCCCACTCTCTACAGTATCCCAGGCTAATTTTAATCACAGTGTTGTGTTAGGCTGTAGAAGGATGTGAAGACACACAAATACACATGCTGTGAAAACGTTGTAGACATTTTCTTCTGAAATGTTTTCAAATGCAATGAGATGTGGAGACACTCCACTTTCAGATGAGAACCTATGAAGATACTCTTGCAGCACAGAACCCTCGTGTTACTGTCATTATTAATGCATTTCTCCTAAAGTATGCAAAACTTCCATGGAATCATAGACAAGACACAAGCAACATTTAAAAAACGCACTCTTCTGTTCTCTTCTCCTGTACTGCTGGGACTGGCTCTGTCCAAACATTCCAGTCTTGCCAACTTCCATAAAATTATATCCTATCCAGTACACTACACAAGAACATCAGTATATTAAAATATTGAGTCAGCTTTACCCAAGTCCACACTAATCATGCTGCTCCCAGACCAGGAGGACTAGAAAAAAACAGGACATTTAGTTGATGTGCTTAAAGACTTTTGGGAAAAGAAAAAAGCGAAGTAGAGAAAATGTGTGCAGACCAGAGTTTTGGTTCTGTAAGTCTGGAAAGTTTTATTGGAATGCCATCTTGGAGGGTCTAGAAAGAGCAAAGAGAAGCAAATGAAAAAGTATTTCTGAAGTAAAAAGGCTAAGGTGCCTTAAAAAATACAGATCTCACATCTAAAGCCTTTTTTCCCCATCTGGTTATGATATCTGCTCTAAGACATTTTTATCTTGGATCTGACTCCTATTAAAGAAGTCTTTTCCACTATAAAAGCATTATGAATAACAGTGTCTCCTCCCAGAGTTATAGCATAAGACAATTCATAAGGAATGCTGCAGTGAAAAAAGGCAAAACCAATAGCTGGTGTAAATAGAATAGATTCCATGTCTTTCTGTTACTGAGTTTCAGTACTGAAAATCATCTGGTGATGGAGGAGAACAATAAAAGTTCTGACTTTTGATTCTTTACTGCAACAGAAAATAAATTAACGGTCTTCCCCTTCTCCTCTCTCACCCCATACTACTTTGTTCTTTCTTCCCTGGTCGTCAGCAAATGCCAATGAGTCTCAGACTTCTGAAAAGAACCAACACGTGAAACTGAGTATTTGTTTAAAAAGAAAAAGCAGAATTAGCTTTGATTTTCCTTTTCAGGTGTTGGTCTTCCAATAAAACTTTAATTAAATTAAAAAAGAACATGGAGAAAAGACATTAGTCTTGCAACATACACATGTGGTCAGGTTTCTTTTCGGTAGAGATACACAGATTTGCAGCTTCTCAAAGAATTTCAAGGAAAAATGAGGAGCAAAAGGATTGTAAGATATCAGTTTTTTAGACTGCTTTCAGTTTGTGGGTCACTAACGTGAATATAAACAGCAGCAGTGTTCAAGAAAAATGGTTCAGATGACTGCTGTGTTTTGTTTGCACTGTGAATACAAAGACTAGGATACTGGTCTACAAAGTCACAGTCAGACCAGTGAAAGCAGAAGGCAGCTGAGAACTCTGCTGTCTTAATACTTCACTTTTTCTAGAAGAACTGGGACCGTTATAATAACACAGGAATAAACTCAAATCATAGCCACAATGCAAAAGCATTAATGTCTTTCCATTGACTTGACTGGGCTTTGGATTAACCCAGTGGGAAAAATCTCTCTCAGGAAGTTATGTTTCTCTGAAGGTGAAAAATCCTAGTTGCTTAGAGTAACACTTAATGCTTACAATAAAAACATAATAAAATTTTTGATTGCTTAGTGTGATAGCAAAAACAGTGAGCCAGATCTCACCTTCATACTGGTAATCAGATGGATGCAGTAGCCTGAATGTCCCACAGCCTTCTCAAGGTTCAACTCCTAAACCACACTCTCACAGAAACAGTTTTGACTTTTCTTACTTTTCTCCTATTGCTATCTACTTACAAACTGTTCATGGCTGTGAAAAACAGGGTGTTAACATAAAAAGCACTTGTAATGCTCACCAGCCAGCTATGCAAAGGCATCCTGGTGTTTGGACAGCCTCTCAAGGTCACGTGATCATTTTTTTTCTTAATATATGGTTACAGGTTTTCTTTCCCATGATAAAAAAAGTTACCTACAAAGTTTAAAGGGTGACAGTGTGTGACTATAACTAACAATTATTTCTGCAAGTCACTGACAGAAAACAGCTTTAAAAAACATACCCCCCCCAGCCTTTCCAGTATTTTTATTGTCCAAACCTTTTATTTCAAGAATTCCTGAACAGAAAACTTGCAGCTCAAACATTGCAATTAAAATTAAAAAACCAACAAACAAACATGATATAAGTCATGCAAATCAATTAACCATGAATAAAAGGCTGACCTTGTTTGTGAGAAACCTATTTCTGAAAAAAATACTGAGTGACTGTAAGATGTCCCCTTATCAGAATTCAGAAAACCTTTATTTTCTTGGTAACTCCCTTACTTGAGGTCTATAAAGTCTCCCTTTCAACTGCTGCCCCTTTCTGGGAATAGATCTAGTTCTGTCCACTCTGTGGTGGGACATTTCATGTGTTTACCACCACAGGGTTGCTCACCATGAAAACTCAAAACTAACAGTCTAGTCTGTTTTGCTCCCATCCCAGTTTCTGACTCACAGATCCCAGGGGAAATCAAACTAAGGCTGGCAAGGGAAAAGCTGTTAGCTTATTCCAGCTTGCCCCACCAGCAGTAAGGAAAAGCTTGTGCAGAAACCATGGTGGAGGCTGCTCAGGAGTGCTGCTGTAAAAACGGAAGATAGAGTGCACAGATCAGTCTGTGGCTGCAGTAACAGTGATGATGTGTGCCAACAGCTGCACTTTCCTTCTTGGCCTGAAACTAGGGGCATATCTCAGTCCCTTTTACTGGGTTTTGAAAACCAGATATCAACAAGAGAAGCTCAAAGCAGATGAATTTATGCTTGCCAAGCACTTGACTTTATGTTCATTTATTTTTTTTCATCTTGCATTATTTGTCTGTTTAAGAATTGCCCCTCGTTCCCTGAAGCATTTCTTTTATTCTCTACTATGCATACAGTTACATATCTGTGACAAAGCACAGAATCACACAATTATGAATGAAGAGCATTCAATTTAAAGAGGCTTTCCAAATCTGACCAACTTAGGCCTAGCAAAACTACGTAAGTTATAGCAAGCAGTAAATACCAACCTGCAGTCTAGGAGAAAGCTCTGCAATGTGCGCTGCCCACCACAATGGGAGAGCACTGGGTGACAGCCCAGCAAAGCCCTCCTTGCTGACTACACAGACCACCAGATCTGAGCCAACTGGCTGGGCTGGTGATGCTGCTGAACATGAGGTAGGGCAGCTTGCTGTTCTCTGTTGCAGAAGAGAAACCCTGAAGTTTTGTTATGTCCCCTGACAGTGTGTCACACCTGTCACATCACTGTCACCAATAAAGTCACTATGGAAAAAAGGATGACAAAGATCAAGGCATCCAGACACTCAGTAAGATGTGATTCACAAAATCCCCATGGAGTGTTGGCAAACCAAAAGAGGGCAAATCTTCACATTTTGCTCTTCCTTCCCCACTCATCCATCCACTTCCACAACCCCCTCAGGAGTCATGGATGCAAGCCAAGCTTGTGCCTGAAAATGTCTTAGCACAACAGTGTCTCAGTGTTACCTGCTGCAAGTTCAAGTAAAGAAGGTTAAATTTGCTTTCTAGCCTGTGAGAACTGATTCACCAATTTAGATTTATAATATAATTACCTTTCTGTGTCTGTAAATTTCTGAAGAGATGAGAAGCAGAGAAGAGACGCGTAGTTATTGTAACAGAAGTAACCATCCTTAAAGAACCTAGATTCCTCAAGTATAAACCTGCCACAGCATATTAAAACTGATTTACAGTTTTAGTTTGGTCTTGCAGTGCAAAAGGTGGAAAAAAAAAAAAAAGGAACAGCTGCCTTCCACAAGAATAATTTTATAAACATTTGTATTTATGAGTCCTGGAAGGACTGTGTTTTGTAGCATGCTTATTCTCCATCAGGAAAATGCTTTATGCTGCATAATCAGTATGATATTTCAAATACCGGGAATTGTTCCCTCCTATCCCCTTTGATACTAATCTCATACTGATTAATTGTGTGAAATATGACATGCGTTGTCTTCCAAACTTCAAAAGCATGTGTGATATGCTTTTTCTGAAAACACTGAGGAGTTTTCTCTCTGCACTTGAAATAGTTCAGACTGGTAAACTAGTTTTGTCCAAGAAGTTAAAAAAGCAGTAATAAGAGAAAATAAGGAAAACACCAGTTTAGAAATAATTCTTATGTGCATTTTAAATAGCTAAAACCAGTGGATTATATTTGAGAACCTATGAACAACACTGAAATTGAGCAACTTGAAGCTACCATTCTTCTACCAGAATGACGGCTTTGTGTAAACAGACACAGGACTCCATTCACTTAAATGCACAGAACCCAGATCTCCCAACTAGAAAATTGGCACTTATTGAGGAAAAGGAACTCCTTAATACATGATAACAAAACCAAGGAGGTGCCAGAGGTGCATGAAACTGTAGGTGCACAGTCCCTTCAGATGACAGCCTAGAAGTGTGCACCTGAGAGAGAACTGAGAAAACCAAGCACTGTTAGAAAAGAAAAAGCACCCAACTTGAAAGGCATGCATTACTCAACATAGGAAATCAGCAGCCAGGGCAGATTTTCAGCAGTGTCACCCAAATATAAACCCTCGCACCCCTTTCACAGATTTACACAGTACCAGCAGTCAGTCTCTTGCATCTCACCTCTCCTTGTCTGTGCTAGTGTCTCCTTTACTGATCCGCTGAGAAGCAATTGTTGAATGCTGCAGTGTTTAGTTTTTCAGGAAATTAAGTCTGAAGCACACTTTCCTTTGCCTTAAAGGGAATGCATGCTCCTGACACATCAGCAGGCAAGAAGCCCAGAGGCTGCTACAGAGAATTTATTTATACTCATTTGGAATTTCCTGACAAAATCCTAGCCTGCCTGCCAGCCTGCCAGCGCAGCTTAAAGCCAGTGTTTTCCTTCACGTCATTTCAGATGGTGCTCTGTGCCTCAGGCTGCTCCCAACGGGTTAAATGCACGAAATGGACAGATGCACAAACATGGCTGTACCAAACTGTATGCTAAAAAAAAATACTGTCCTTTGATGGAAGACAGATTTAATCCCCAAGTAGGAACTGTAAATTCAGGTGACTTTTATCACTCTTCCCTTCCCAATCCTTTCACCTCTACCCATGTCTCTCACTCTCATATAGAGTACACAGGGGGCGCAGAAAGGTTCATTGATACAATTTGGGCTCAACAATTACCTCTGTTGTAACTAGCACTGGTTGCAAATCTGTCTCTGTTACATTCAATCCCTTCTTGTTTACTCTTCTCAAATGCAACTTACAATTTGAGGGATAAAAATAAAAAGTCGATAATGCAAAGTTATATTTCTTTCTTCTCTGAAACATATTCAAAGTACTATATGTTCTGTATGTTTCCATAACGTTCTTGCTTTCACAGAACAAAATGAATAACTTAAGGAAAGATAACTGGAAATTCAGATTAAAAAAAAACAAAACAAAACAAAAAACACTTCTCAGCATCAGAAAGAGACTCTTGAAGGCTGAAACTCTCTTCACCTCTTCTTACAATAATGACTGCTGTTGTAAAGCCAAGCAAGGACTCCAAAAACAAATGAACACTGGGAGAGGTTAATTTAACAACAATAACAGTCCTAAGACTTAATAGAACTAAAGGAAAATAATTACTACTATGCTTTCCATTCAGATTCCCAACAGCAATAGAAAAAACTAGAAATAAAATAATTGCACACATTGTTGAAATAATTTCCAAGATTACTGCATGCTGAAAGAGCTTTGCTGAAAACAGAAGTGGGATCTTGCACTGAAGTGCAGGAGAGGCCCAAGTCTTCCACAGTGTCTTCAGCTAAAATGGCACAAACTTCCAATAAAATGTTTCCTGAACATGTCTTGCAGCTTCAGTGGTATTTAATAGGAAGCAAAATAATATTTAATACTGCAAGGCATTAGCTTTTGCTTGGATTGGAAAGGATCTTTAAGTGCCAGTTCCAACCCCCCTGCCATGGGCAGGGCTGCCCTGAGCCCATCCAACCCCACCCTGAGTGTCTCNATATTTCTTTCTTCTCTGAAACATATTCAAAGTACTATATGTTCTGTATGTTTCCATAACGTTCTTGCTTTCACAGAACAAAATGAATAACTTAAGGAAAGATAACTGGAAATTCAGATTAAAAAAAAACAAAACAAAACAAAAAACACTTCTCAGCATCAGAAAGAGACTCTTGAAGGCTGAAACTCTCTTCACCTCTTCTTACAATAATGACTGCTGTTGTAAAGCCAAGCAAGGACTCCAAAAACAAATGAACACTGGGAGAGGTTAATTTAACAACAATAACAGTCCTAAGACTTAATAGAACTAAAGGAAAATAATTACTACTATGCTTTCCATTCAGATTCCCAACAGCAATAGAAAAAACTAGAAATAAAATAATTGCACACATTGTTGAAATAATTTCCAAGATTACTGCATGCTGAAAGAGCTTTGCTGAAAACAGAAGTGGGATCTTGCACTGAAGTGCAGGAGAGGCCCAAGTCTTCCACAGTGTCTTCAGCTAAAATGGCACAAACTTCCAATAAAATGTTTCCTGAACATGTCTTGCAGCTTCAGTGGTATTTAATAGGAAGCAAAATAATATTTAATACTGCAAGGCATTAGCTTTTGCTTGGATTGGAAAGGATCTTTAAGTGCCAGTTCCAACCCCCCTGCCATGGGCAGGGCTGCCCTGAGCCCATCCAACCCCACCCTGAGTGTCTCCAGGGATGGGGCATCCACTGATTCTCTGGTCAATATGTTCTAGCTCCTCATCACATTCTAAGTAAAAAATTTCCACCTAGTATTTAACTTGGACCTCCCTTCTTCTAGTTTAAAACCATTCCCCCTTGTTCTATCATTATATTCCCCACTAGAGTCCTTCTCCAGCTTTCCTGTAGGCTCATTTATGCACTTGGAAGGCCGCAATGGGTCTCCCTGGAGCTTCTTCTTCAGACTGAACAAGCTCACTCAACCTGTCTTCTTAGGAGAAGTGCTCCAGCCCTCTGATCATCATTGTGGCACTCTGGACCCGCTTCAACAGCTCCATGTTCTTATGCTACAAGCCTCAGAGCTGAACACAGTACTCCAAATACAGACTCACAAGGACTGGATCCTTCCCTCTACATTTATCTGTAGACAATTTTACATTTATTTCCTTTTAGTCTAAGTCATTCGTGCATGCACTGTAACTCGAGAGCTCCCAAAATACAATCCAGAGAGGGTCTCTAAATTGCAGCTGAATTTTACGTGAGCCTGGTTTGGTTTGATTGCTGCTCCAACATCTCTATCCACAGAAAAAAACGTTCTCCATATACAACTCCTTAGGAACATTTTCCATTCACACTTTGAAGTTTCTCCTAGAAAAGAAGAAAACACTAGGGCAACTGAAACAAGACCCACACTTCAGTGCAACAAAAGCCCCTCAGCCCCACAGTGACTGGGTGAGGGGAAGCCATGCACAGCAGACCTTGTGCTACAGGTCTGATGAGCAGGTTCTTCACAATGGAAGAGGAAGAACATAATAATACCCATCTAGTGTTCTTGACTGTGAAAGAAATGTGATGCCCAGGATAAAAAGAACAGAATAGAAGGCATAATCAATGTCTTCTTTCAAGAATCAGGAGTTTTGCTCAAATGAGGCAAAAGGCAAAAAGATCCTCTAACATTTTATGATTTCATTTTTTAAAAAAACAAAACAGATATTTTGCTTAGGGAAGAACAAATTTAGCAGCTGTCTCCAGGTGCTCATCTGCTTGTTGTTACTCTGTGGTTTCAAGGACCTGACATCTGCACGAGCCCTGCATGGAGTCATCATGCACAGTCAGAGGCCTCTCCTTAAAGCTTAGCCTGAGAAAGACCTACCAAAAATGCAGCAGAAACCAAAACCTTGTATCTGCATTCATCCCTTGTTCAGCAATTCAAAATGGAAGCACATGTCTGGGGTCAGACATGGTAAAGCCGGAAGGCAAAGGTCATGCATGTATTTATTCTCCTAACGTTTAAGACCATTATGGTGCCAAATAAACTCACTCAGTTACTATTTACAGTGGAAACAAAACTGAGGTCAGGGTGCAGCTCCCCAGAGACCAAAAAGACCTGACATGGTCTAGAAGAACAAATGTAAGATTTGGTGCACAGGCAGCCATTCAGTTGGTAAAAGTTCTTATCTAAAACCAAGTTATTTATCACCTCTTTTTTTTTTGGAGGAGAAAAAAAACGCAGAGAGCAGAGTGGACCTGAGAAAGATAAAGGCCTTGGAAGGAACAGAGTCCTTTAAACACTTGACACCAAGAGACCATTTCTTTATCACTGAAGTAGCTGTGTGGAAAGAATGAAGTAATCTAACCCAACACAGTGATGAGTCTGAGGTGGGGAGAGTGTGCACAGCTTAGCCTGGATCGAGACTGACAGGTTTATGCTCATACTCCATAAATATGGATGTAACATTTTGGTGAGGGATGGATTTAGGGTCCTTTTGGTGTTTCCATTTCCCTTTTTCCCTTTCCCTTTCCCTGTCCCTGTCCTTCCCTCCCTCCCTTTCCTTTTTCTTTCTCTTTCTCTTCTTTTTCTTCCTCCCTCCCTCCCTCCTTTCCTTTCTTTCCTTTCCCCTTTCCTTTCCTTTCCTTTCCCCTTTCCTTTCCTTTCCTTTCCTTTCCT
>VXAB01004215.1:0-58983 GCA_013399175.1 Odontophorus gujanensis | reverse complement strand
TTTCCCCTGCCCTTTCTCTTTTCCCCTGCCCTTTCTCCTTTCCCCTGCCCTTTCTCTTTTCCCCTGCCCTTTCTCCTTTCCTCTGTCCTTTCTCCTTTCCTCTGTCCTTTCTCCTTTCCCCTGTCCTTTCTCCTTTCCCCGTCCTTTCTCCTTTCCCCTGTCCTTTCTCCTTTCCTGTCCTTTCTCCTTTCCTGTCCTTTCTTTCTCTCTCTCTTTCTCTCTTTTCTGGCATCTAGTTTCCACTGAACAGTTCAAAGCCACTTTGCTATAAAGAGAGGACATAAGAATATAGCAGACATACAGCAAGATTTTTCATCTTAGTTTCCAGAACTCTGCAACCTGGAGACTTCCTGAGCTGGCCATGGGGAGTGTTAGCTACCCAGGATGAGCCAGTGCCAAATGTACTTTTTCAGGACAGCTGGGAGGTGTTCATTAACTGCATTCAAAATATTAGTCTGCAGCTGATGCACTAATATTGTAAGGAGACGTACTGGTGAAGTGTACGGAGATAAAGCTGTAGATTAATCAGACCTCATGTCTACTTATCACTTAAAACCTCTAAGAAAGACTTTTCAAGCTACAGGTAGGTCCCTCACTACTAGACAACATCTTCTCAGAGAGAGAATGCAACTGAACAGTTTGTCTTACATAATCATTAACTGTCCAGCTACTTTAATTTCACACAATGTCAGCAACTTGATTTTTCACAGGTCCCACATCACATCTGGTGACCTCTACTCATGTCCTAATATGACTATTTGGAAAAGATTATGAGAAAGTAGTCTTACTGCAGCAATGAGTAGGACATTCAGGCCTTCACACTGCTTTAAATCCTTCTTTCCTTTCTCACACAGGTGTGATCAGATACTATTCTTCAAAGATATTGTTCTTCAAACATATCAGATATTGTTGTTTGAACTTATTCAGGTGTTAGGACTAAGTGAGCTAGCATCCCAGAGGGGCTTTTTACATACCAGATTTGCTTTCTTATTTTGCAGAAATGAAGGTGAAAGACACAGTGAGCATGAACATAAACACAAAAGAAAATTAAAATTCATGGATGTAAAGAAATAAATGCATTCTCAAATCTTGAAATACATGTACAGGTTTCCTGGGCTTTGAACATACAAATACGTAAACTGAACTACAGTCTGTTGGGAACTCAAGATGTCTAGTTGTGGTCTTCAGGTGCACTGTGAAACCAGCATACTGATTCATTTGGGATCAAGTGACTGATCCTTACAGTGTGGGAGGTGACCAGATCCTTCAGGGTCACCCCCACTTCCTCAGCTGAGCCAAGGAGGAAGGAATTGACAGCTTTGCCAAGGAGACAATCTAGGCTCTGTTTTAAAGGATCTCCTTGCTTTCCTCTTGTAGCATTACTCTGCAATCAAACACAATGGATTTATAGTAACTGCTAATCTATACATACTGCACTTCTACCCTCAATAATATTATGATTACACAAAAGGTTGAGGCAGTGAAAACAGCCACACATCATAGGGAAAAAGCATGTGCTACCCTGCTAATTAGGACCCACAGACAAGACTTTACATGTTCCTTATTAATGTACCTTGTTAAATGATGAAAAATCTCCCATACTTCTGGGAGCTAGCACCGAGATCTCTGCTGTACCTGCTGTCTTATCCTACAAGAACATGGGCTGAGGTGCTCTGGCCAAGCCATGCATGTGACTGCTAGAATCATGATGTCCTTACAACTTCTTTGCAAAGTGAGAGCAACTTTCTTCAATAATTGTCAACAATGCATTTTCCACCGCAGTCAAGACAGGTTGAGAGTGAAATGGTTGAGAGTGAGACAGGTTGAGTATTAAAGGCAGACCGTACCTGTGGAGTTGACGGAGGTCAGAGAGCAAAAAGGAAAATGACAGACACACTATCTGAGAGCAGAGGAACGGAAAAGAACTGCAACTGACAATAGCAAGAGAATGGTGGAAGGGTAACGGGTGTTACAGTGGGTGCACAGACTCACGAGCACAGTCAAGTACAGGCAAGCTTAAAAACTAACATCCATCTGTCTCCATGAAGTAAAAACAGAAGAGAAATACAGAAGAGAAAAATACTAAACTATGCCTTTTTTTCCCCCCCAGTCTTTAAATTTCAGATATAGAAAAACAAACCCATCTTAATTTAAGAATCACAATTTCTTCTGGAGGGAGAAAGGAAGAAAAGGCTTAGCCAAGGGCTGCTTGAAGTTAAAAAACACCGTTGATCCTCATAATCCCTGAAAACATGACTGCTCTGATCTAGTCTTCGTACTTTTATCACATACAATACCAGCCTACTTTTCTAACCACAACCATGCATTTTATTATGTTTACTTGTACTCTGCTTCTTCCTTGAGGAAAAAAAAAAAAAGCTTCACAGTTTAAATTTGTAAAGTAGCATAAGCAAGACCTTAAAACTTGACCTCTTTGCTAGGATTAGACCTGAAACTCCAGTAAGAGCAGGCAAGTGCTCTTTTTTTCCACAAGTGCACTTTTTTTTTATTACTAGATCAGCAATCCATACAGTGGTGCTCCAAGAAGAGGGACTGTTTTTTTTTGAAGAGAAGGTAGGAAAAGGAACTAAGAGTACACCAACAAACACTCCCCTCAGCAATAACTACTCCAGACCATCAATGTCTGGTAAGGAGAACAATCTGTTCCCAATTATCAGTTAATTTGATCCTCACTCTAATCTGACCAGACCTTCAAACCAAGCTATTAGAAGCTGTTTCCACACCCTCCCTCCCCACTCCTCCTTTCAAGCAAGTACTGAAGGGCAACAGAGGAGTATCAGTGGTAGGACTAGTAACACTGAAGGAAAGCAAAATATTGTCATGCAGAAAAAATATCTAGGAACATATAAACTAAAAAGTAGAAGACATAAAACATGTATCACAGTGAGAGATAACTAGGGAGGAGAAATCAAGCAAGAAAAGGCAAAGGCTGGGGAGGGGGCAAGGGCCACATTATAGTTTCTGCACCAAGTAGGGAAGGATGCCAGTGTGTAAAGATGGACTGAGAGAGCAGAAGAGGACAATGGAATCTCACACTCAACCACATCTGCACACCTGCATACTTGTCTGTGTTAAAGTCTGTGTGAAGAGTCAGGTAAAAATAAAAGCTCAAGAAGTTAACATAGTATGTTAAGAAGTCTTAGAAAACAAAGCAACATGAGAGGGGGAAAGCCCCGTTTGTACATGGTTGATCTGCTGTACTCCATACACTGCAAGCTGCAAGTTGCATCAGACAGTGGAAGTCAACCATCACATTCAACCGACACAGCAAATGTGATTTCTGGACGAGATCAGAAGGAATGGAAGAATGAAAAGGGAGGATGGTCACAGGCAAGCTCCAGTGTGGCAGCTCAGAGCTGGTCACCTGGGGACACCCTGGCAGGGACCCATGCTCTGCCACCAAAGGGGAGTCATATTTCCAGAGGAAGGAAATGGAGACAGAGCATCAGTGCCAATGTGGGCAGCCACTCAGCCCCTAGAGCTGCTGTGAAAACATGATACGGGAAGGACTGCCTTTCTGTTATCTCTAGTCCAAAGCCTTACAAACGGCACGGAAAGGAGGAGGAGTAAGGTGGCTGCTGCAGTAATCTTCCTGAATACTTCCGCTCAAGCATTAGCCCAGGAAGGAACACAGAATCATAGAATCATAGAATATCTCAAGTTGGAATGAACCCAAAAAGATCAGAGTCCACCTCCTGGTTCCACACAGGACTGCCCAAAAATCAACCATACCTCTGAGGCTGTCGTCCAAAATGGTGAGATGGTGCCTACCCAGCAAGGACTGCCCTCTACAGGGTCACCCTTGCTCGAGCATTCATCGTTTTCAGGCATAAGACAACCAGATGTAATCAAGTTTCTGCATCCAAACAATTTTCCTGGAGGACTATAAAAACTACAGAATCACCTCCCTTCACACAGGGACACTCAGTTTCATACAAATTGTTCCCAAGGTGCTACAGCAGAATCTGGGATAGTAGGGAGCAATACTGCAGAACTATTTTGAAAACAAAATGTATTCTTTAAGGTTAAATGAACACAAGAAGATTTGCTGAGTTGTGCATGAAAAAAAGGAAGAAGAAGCAGAGAGGATTTCTCATAGCTAGGAAAGCTATAGCTTTTCTTGTGACACATGCCTGCCGCAGTACTGGTACCTGCACACCACCCAAGCCCCACAGGCTGCTTCTCTGTATCCACACCACTTACCACACAGCCATCAGTGCAAAGTTCTGACTTGTACAAAATGTAAAGGCTTTTATCATAGAATTGGCTGAGGCTGGAAGGGACCTCTGCAGGTCATCCAGTTCAACCCCCTGCTCCAGCAGGGACACAGAGCAGGTGACAACTATTAATCAACACCAATTCAGTGAAATTACAGGGTGCCATAAACAGCAAAGTGGGTCTCTTTATGTCCCTATAGCATTACTGGTTATAAAATGCAGTAACAGCACCCTTTTCTGCCTATGGGAGTGTGGAGGGCTTGTACTGGCAGCAGGATCAGGCCACATGAGGAGGTGTAGTTACAGCCTGTGCAGAGACATCTCAGCAGCTTAGGCAAGGAAAAGTGTGCAAGCATCCACAAGCAAGCCTGCATCAGACAGGTATGAAAAGAAGCCTTCTGTCTAGATGAAATGCCAGAAATCTCTAGGAAGCTGCTGCAGGTAACACAAGACAACACTAATCAATTTGCTCCTCTTCTCATGGCACTTAGTCTTTCTTCAGAGCATCAGTTGCCTTTGTGCTTGGACCATCTACTTCCCAACAAGCCCAAATGTCATTTCTAAGGACTGGCCTACCTGGAGGTACCTCAGCCATTATGTCCTCAGCTCTGTTCAGGACCCTTTCACACTGCTCGTTTCCCTTCCAGCAGACTGCAAGATCAGTCCCAAAAGCAACAAGATCCATGGAAAAAAAAAAAGGTGCATGATCCCTGCTCCTCTAGGGTCTGATGAAAGCCTCTAGGTTGGACAAATACAAGTCATTGTGTTTTCAACTGTTCTTATGTGGCAGCAGCTGCAACACTGCACTGCAGGTATCAACCAGCAATTGCAGAAGAAACAATTATTAATCCAATTAGAAAGCTGGCATTGTCTGTGAGATGATGAACTGCATCTCCAGCCATCTGTCCTGAAGGCAGATCTGGCATACAATAGCGTAATGAAGGAAGTTTGGTACTCTTTATGATAAAGGTGATGTGAAATCACTGGATGCTCACTCACCCTTCGCCCTCAGTATTTCAGGGTCCCTCCCTTGCCTGTTTTTAAATACTGGGCACCGCCAGAGTGACTCACCAAATCACTCTTGGGTGAGGCAGGAACAAGACATCAGTGACAGCACTGCATTTCATCTGCCCATCCAGAAGGTACTAGCCTGTGTGGCAATTCAATGGTCCCTCAATGGCAAATGTTCTTCCAGCTGCTAAAGCATACCTTTGGCATAGATGTGTCCCTACTAAACTTTTAATTATCTGAGGATCAGTGAAAAATAGTGGATATTCAGCTAAAATTGGGAGTAGTGGTAATGTTCTGGAGCACAGCTCTTTCTTCTTTGACTACACCTCAGATCATTAGGCTGGGAACCATGCAAAACTCCATATACACTGCCAAAGATTATTTGCATTAGGAAAATCAAATCATGAAAGAGAAACTCAAATAAACCTGTAGCTGAAAGGGTGTCTACAAATGTTAGGTAGGAATTCTTACACATCAGTGTGGAGAGTAAGAAAAACATTTACTGTAAGCAGATTTGTGTTCTGCAGAGTAACAGTCCACATATAAAAAATCAGGACACTAGGCTCCAGCACAGAGACCAGCACTGCCAGTTTATATGTCCACCTACAAATGCCCCACAGTCCCACAGTCCAGATCTGGTGGAGCTGACAGGTCCGAGCAGGCTGGACTCTCGCCCTGTAACTTCCATCCACAGACATGCTCACACACACTGGATGCTGCAGAGAAGGAAAAAGGGGATAGTTTCTTAACCCATGCAAAGGGAACAGTGATAGTGATGGTGAAGTGGCTTTGGCAACTGTGTAGGAGTATGAAGGAGGTACAGCACGTAAGTCAAGCATACAATTTGAATGAATCTGTGTGAGAAGTATTCTTCTCTTAAAAGTGGGATGGGAAGGCATGAAAACAAACAAATCCTTAAAAAACGTAACGAGGAAGGCTGAGAGAAAAGGCAGAAAAAGGAAAGGATGAGGAAAGTACAGGTGCTATGTACATACAGAAAGCAGTATGCATCTCCTTTACAGCAAAGTAGAGAGGGTTTGTGCAACAGCCTTGTTATACTGACCCCTGCAGCTCATCCTGCTCAGGAAAACTAGAAAAGCTTTTCCTCTTCAAAAAAGCTTTTTTTGTGTGTGTCATTGTTAAAGGGGTAACTAAGAATTCTGCAAGCTCTGGACACAGAGCATGAGGTGCTTAGGGAAGTCCAACAAAACAGTTGTTTTTATTATGGTTAGAAACAAATATGTTTTTTAAACATTTATCTCTTTAAATCAGTTCCCTAAGTTTCTTTTCCCACTTCCTTGTTTTCTATAACAAAACAAATGGAATTGCACTGGAATTTCACACCATTCCATGCCTTTCATAAAGTGTTTTGAAAACAAAGTTTCAGCAAATCAGATGTTAGTGAAAGTAACTGTAAATAGCTCTGGCTTGGTTTTAAAGTGTCTGGCAAATTTCTGACAGGTACATAACATGCTTTTCAGAGTTGACTGGAGACCCTTCTACAAATATCACTTACACAAATGTTTGCAAAGCCTCATTAGATAAGGTGATTTATTCATCAGTCCTGCTAAACTAACAATTACTTCAAGTTTCACCTAGCAATTAATGAAGACATTAATCTTATTTTGGAAAACAAACACTCTTGTTTTTTTAAATATGTCCCCCATTAGCCCTGCACAGACA
This sequence comes from Odontophorus gujanensis, assembly GCA_013399175.1. Lineage (NCBI taxonomy): Eukaryota > Metazoa > Chordata > Aves > Galliformes > Odontophoridae > Odontophorus > Odontophorus gujanensis. Next base: position 52,051 of record VXAB01004215.1, on the reverse strand, counting down.
CAGAGTATGTCTCAGCTCCTGCTGAGTTTTTTCTGTGTCAGTTCATCTACCAGCAGTGTTAGAGGGATCTAAGCAATTTTCCAAGTACACAGCAGAACTCTGACAGAGCTTACTTCAAACATCAGAAGTTAGTCTCTAAGTCAGTTTCCAAAATGCAGAGACTATACACTTGCAGCTTACAGAAATACAGCCCACATTTGTGCAGTGAAACCAGGGAAAGTGTGATTAAAGTTTAAGTTACCAATTCAGCAGTAAACAAAACTCCTGACAAACAGCACTGAAGTCTATATCACACCTCTGTTATTTATTAGCTGTGTTTAAAGTACATGTCTTGACTGAAATATGCAAGAAGTGGTCAAATTTATGTTCGGTTCTTTCATGAAAGTCATCATTTGTTTTGCACCTTATCTCACATGCATACTCAACTGACAATATTTACAGTAAATGTACTTTCAAGAAACATTCTTTAAAAAGTCCTCTATACAAATGCAGAATAGCCTAATCCTTTCCTGCAAACAAGTTCCAAATTCAAGCATTCCTCTACAGATTTTATCTGCAACAGCAGCTTGTAGACTTGTATAATTTACTTCTATTAGACTTGTATAATTTAAAAAAATTACCAAAATGTCATGTAGGCATAACCATTAAACAGTGAAAGTACTCACATTCTCGAGTTAACCAAAGCAAACCACTGCTCCTTAGTCACTTCATACTTGAATCGCAGCTGAACATGTGGTCAAACTCACCCAAAAAATTCAAGTAACATGCAGGTTAGCAGTCCATAACAAGTATTTCTCGTTCTTGTCCTTGCTGCTGATTGATTCCGCCAGTGCAGAAGACACCACACCAGAAGTTTGTCTTTCCACTCTCAAGAGTTCTGTGCAATTAAGAAGCTTGCTTCAATACCTGCAACGCCCATATCAGTTCCTGCTCATCCAGAGGCATTCTCTCCCAGGCGTTCAGCAGGATAACAAATCACATGTACCTGCAGCCCAATACTCTGTCCATTATGAAATGCTAAGGACTTGGAGACACAGGCGTATGTAGCTGCATGTTAGAACGCTGGCCTCAAGGGTTTGCAAAGCCAACAAGTCCTGACAGTCTCCACAGAATGTTCTCCAATTTAGTTCTGAATTAAATACTTGCAATTCATTATAGCGTCTTTCTGCGATTAAGGAAACAAACAGCTCCTATCCTGCAAGAAGTCTTGCTCGCATAGCAATTCTGAAAGTAAAACTTAATCTTGCATTAACACATCCCCTGTACAAGCATTTAGCTTTTTTCTTCTCGAATACATGCTTACTAAACTTTTCTGATTGACCATACTACTGAGAGGGGAATGTGTACAGAGGAATAGCAGACGTAAGTAACAGTCTGTGCACAATTTTTCTTTCCATATAAGCAGAAAGAATTGTTCTGCATGACTTAAGTTAAAAGCATACTACTGAAAAAAAAGCAAATTATGGGAGGGTTTAGGCAGCAAACAGCTACAGTTAAGTCACATAGCAGAGGATTTAAAGTTTGATTTCTCAAAAATCATCACAGAAAGTTGTAAAGGATGTAGTTCCTTTCTTAGAAAATATACTTCTACTTGCAAAAAAATACAGAAGAGGGGGGAGGAGGGAGAAAATGCCCTTTTTCAAAATTTAACAGTGTTGCTAGATTCAGCTTTAAATAATCTACAGATTGATGACTTCAACGTTTTCACTTAACTTCTACTAGCCTTTAAAAAAGGCTTCTTGTTTTGCATAAATTGCAGGCAACGACACTCCATATTTCCAGTTTTCTACCTACGAGACAGTTTAATCCCTTCCACTAATTAGAAAAATTCTAGAGTGAGCATACCCAGCAACTTAGGATTTGTTTCCATAACAGAGCAGAACTGCTAATGAGGTTTGCTAAAATCCACCAGATAGGCCAGTTCCCAGTACCTGCATGTCATGATCCATTGAGTATCAGTAGAATGTGAGTACATGAGCCTTACCAATAAAGAATCTAAAATTTGTGTCGATGCACATAAAAAAAGAAGTACTTAAAGTTCTTCTCCAGCATGCTTGGATTAATCCCAGCCACCCACACCTGTATTGATGAATCTGTTTCCCACCATACCTACATCAGGATGTCTCAGAAGAGCACCCACAAACTCCTGCTGTGCACTTGAAATTTTCCATGTAATCCCTCTGTGGAAGCTTGAGCTTTAGTGGGCTAAAGCTATGTTTGCACAGCAATCAGGAGAGCAGGAAAATATTGACACAACTGCAAGAGGAACACGGCTGCTGTGCTTTTATCAGTCATTCTGCAATCTCTGCCCTTTCCTGACCTGCCAGGCATTCCCAGCAACCTTTGAACATGCCAACTATCTATTCCAGAGTGTCACTCAACCAAAACAGACATCTCAGCAGCCTCCTGAAATAACAAAAAACTGAAGACCTCCTCTTGCTGCTGCTTGCTTAAAATCAATAAAGTAAATTTATATTAGCCAAACCCATATTGGCAGTCAGGAAAGGCTGGATATTCTATGCTGGTTGATCTCACAAAACAATTACAGGCATAGGATAACAACCACGTGATTTCCTGCAGCAAAGCCCCAGCCCACTCAGAGTAGTGCAAGCCTGTGTAGGTCTGTGAAAGTGGACAGCGCTACGAGCTGACAGAGGTGCCAGCTCCTGTTTCACATACAGCTTTCATGCTTAATATATAAAAGATTATTGGAAGGATGGAGACAAGGCATGGGGCAGCAGCCAAGGAAAGTAGTTTTCAGTGTTCAGTTTTGACTCTAGCCATTTCCCCTTTCTGCTGCTTTCTCAGTGTAAGAAAATGCAAGCCAGAAAACATAACGGTACAAAATGGGAAAAACATCTGATGAGTTACCTGCAGCACTGCCGTTAGTATTTGCTGGGAAGGCCATGTTTGCTCAGTGATACATCCAGAGCTGGGTTGTTAGCCGTCATGCAAATGTCATGCATCAAGTCCAACCAGACATGCAACCTGAAACAAATGAGAAAAAGGCAGTTAAAAACAAACAGTTTTAGAAGTTAAGCACATTAAGCAGTAGACATTCTTGAGTGCTTAAAGTCTTATCTTCAGTGCAAACTTCAGCAGAGCAGTCACACAATTTCACTTAATTAGTCCCAGCTATCACACACTGACAACACCCAAGGAGGACCAGCTGAAATAACATTTTTAGAGGTCCACCTTCAGCTTTCCTGTTGTTTTTGCCTACACAAAATGTTCCTCCCATTTGCTTGCACACATTAAGTTCTAGAGTATCCTGTAGTTTACAGGGTTAGAGGGTGCTAGATGAAGACTGCCTCCTCCTGTGCTGTTCCCACACCCATACCAACACAGCTGAACGAATGTTGGTACTGATGGCCCTTTCTGAGCTCAGACATCCCCCAAGAGAGAGAAGGGCAGAAGATCCCTGCCAAGACATGGCCATGACCTGATCAACTACTTGGCCAAGAGCTGCCCCATGAAACACGGGCACATGGAGCTGGCATGGACTCCTGGCCAGGGAAGTATGCAGCAAGACCAGGGCCTAGACAACACTATGTTTGGTATTTGGATGCTTTGTTTTCAGCCCCTGTATGACAGACCCGACAGGGGTACATAAACTCTGGCCAAGTGTTGCTTTAAGAAGCAGAGCCCATCTGAAGCTCAGGCTGCAGGAGGGGATAACTGTGGCCCTGGTTGGTGACTGCAGAACAGAAGCCAAACAAATGACTATTCTCCTGCTCGCTGCAAAGGTAACCTGCCTGCTGCCCTCATCCTCAGTGCAACAGAATTTAACTCAACCCATACTGCTGAGAAGTCTCCTCCTTGGCTCCTCTTCAAGCTTTCTACAATCCAATCAGCATTGCATTTTGTTGACTCAGAAAGGTGGAGCTTAGGTGTATGACGAACACTATGCTTCTACGACCCCAGTCTGACTCATGCTGACAGCTCCAGTCACATTTTTCCAATTATATTTGATTTGGCTCTGACAGTACATGCATGGAAGTATTTAAAAGCTAAGAAGATTAGTCCAGTAAAAAAAAAAAAATCCAGGAAAGAATTAATGGAAACAATGTGCATTCTGAGTCAAAGATATACTAGTGGGCAGAAACTAGTTGCCTCTTACAAGTGACAACACTCCATCAGGAAACCCAATATAGCTTAGCTTTCCCCTTCAGGGAACCCAGGCACAAATCACTTCATTTTTAGTACAGTCTCAATATTAATTGCCCAAGAATGTAGAAAGACCTCCATTGCAAGTCTTCCTCCCCAAGCTATGCTATTCAACAAGGGATCATTAATATAAGAATATAAGAATATATTCTTATATTAATGATCTCTTGTTGAAAAAATGGCAGGGACACAAACCTGTCAGAAAGACCATGCCAATAAAAGACTAGGAACAGAGTAAAATAAAAACAAAAGCAGGCATCCAGCATAATCTGTGACGCAAAATGGCCCATCACAAGGTTGCAGACATAATACAGTAAAGTATCTAGCTGGCTGTGCTTGCAGCTGGGATCAAAGTTTGAAATCTGTGAGCTTTTAGCAACATATTAACTACTTCTTTCCAAAGGGAGGAATTCTAAAGCATTATTCCCCTCTGTGCCACTGCAACCAGGAGATGCTGTAAGTTCCAAAGGTAGTTTTTAGACAGGCACAGCGAACACGCAGTGAAAAACTATCATCTTTTCATTTCCCTGTCTCAGGACAGGCTTCATGTAGCTGGACACCAGGCACTGCCAGCAGCACATGGAAGGGTAGACAGGGATGAACCTGATTCACACATTCTGTATTAGTTCTGATTCTCTGTGCTACTCTCTGGCACAGTAACAGGCCTCCCTTCTTTCACTATGTACTTCTACTGTGTGCAGCTGCAGCACTGCAGAGCAACCCAGCTTTATCAGGCAGCTTATGTCTGACATGCCTGTCCATCACCTCCTATGAAACTGGAAGCACATAATGCTCAAGGGAGATTGCAAGGAAGCCTGACCACGCACAGGTTCCCATCTCCAAGATCCTTTGGGGTAGCTCCATGTCACCATGGCTCAGTCAAGTTGCCTTGCTCTCCTCACTGTTTCTTATGGAAACAGCATTCAGCACTAGATGTAGAGTTTTTGGTTGGGAAAGAGCTGGCTCTGGTTTTGTGTTGTTTATCTAAAGGTGCAATTTCAGAGCTGACTGTCTGCTTCAAGAACAGCAGCCACTGCCACAGGTGTGCATGAGGAGAATTTTCTGACAGTAAGAAGCAAATGCACTTGAGGTCAGAGTTATCAAAATTAATAAGGCACTGCTGAAAGCCAAAACAGGGCTTCAGGTTTACATTTCATTGTAGCTTGAAGAGACATAACTGACCCAGCACAACCTCTCTTCTGGGTCCTCTTATGTTGCTTTCAGAGTTGTGCAGATTTAAGTACCTCGGGTAAGTGGCAAACTTGCCCTTAGTTAAGACAGTGCTGCTTCTGAGCTTAAACAAGGATAAAGGAAAAAAGACTCATATGCATATAGAGTCTAATCATTTACTACCTGAAGTAACTGGAAATATTGTTTTTGTGCATGTGTTTATTTATTTATTTATTTATTTACTTAATTATTTAGAAATGCGACTGCAGTTGACTATCTGCTTATTAAATAGCTGTCAAGGTATGGAAGAAAAATATAGCCTAGCTCAGTAGGCTCACAGAGAAAAGGAATTCATGCTGTTTTGAGCTGTAACAACACAGAGAACTGAATTTCTTACAAGTACAGCACCACTTTTATTAAGAAACTCACATCAGAAAAGCTGCACTTTGGCAGAAGCTTCTTTTGTCAGCTAGGCACAGGACAACACTGGAGGTCACTTAAAATACACAGAAGAGAAAAACCTAGCCTGCTCTACCACAGCACATTCTGCTGTACAGACATCACACAAAAGAAAACTGGGAGTGCTTATATATTCCCTTCCCATCTCTTCAGCTTTCTGCCCATGTGTTTTTACATGCTCACCCCATGCCTGCCTGCGAATTCTGTGATTTACAGACCCCGGGGCAAATGTAAAACAAGCACAGACTAGCTATGCGAAGAGTTCTGCTCAGTGCTGCAGTTGTTTCAAGTGTTTTGAATTAGATATTCAAACTCTCTCTTCTGCCCTGAGGTTCAATAGCAGCAACGTTACACACACAATCCTCAGTTTCTACAAACTATCACGACACCCCAGCTTCTACAGGTTTTTCCAGAACGGTGATTCCTTAGACAAAACAAAGTCTATGTCCTAATCACAAGGGACAGGAACCTTAGTCCTCCTTTGTATTGCATCTCATCAGGACACCTACACCCATGGTAGTATTTCTGAGCCAGAAATACCTGAGCATACACCAGTCCTAGCATCTACACAGCAGAGCTGCTGACACAGAGGCACAGAGCACATAGAAAGTACATGCTTCCACTAAGGTGCTTTAAAAAAAATAATTTTGGTTACATCTAGGAGCATGGTATGTAGTATGGCATGGTGGCAGCACTTAACAGAAGAGAAAGGTAACTGCTCTTAATCCAGAAAAGCAAAAAAAAACAAAACAAAAAAAACAGAAATTGTTTCTGACCGGGGGCCACAGTCACATATGGGAAATGGTGATGCACAAGCACTCGCCTGTGGGATTCAGCAAGCCAGTCTGTGGCTTCCCAGGCAGCACAGCTTTAGTCTAAGCAGGTACGCAGATAGCTTTCCTTTTTTCTCTTGGCATGCATAAACTGCTAAAATTAAATGGATTTATCAGCCACTGAATACAAGCTCCAGATCTGCAAATAATCTGAACCACTATGAGTGAGTACAGATGGGACACTAAGATGCTGTTACTTAAGATGTGGACCCAAAATGGGAGAGCAGTGGGACACAGTGATGCAGGATCCAAAGGTACCGGCTCCCAGATGCTCACTCGGACTCCAGGGGGTGGCCTCAGAAGAAAAACTGATCTATTTAGCAAACGCAAAGTAGTGATTTGGCAGGGAAAGGACTTAACACAGTAAGTCATCCATGACATAGAATACTTTAAGAACTGGTACTGCTCCATTTTTGCTGTAGATTAGTACTAAACTTATTCCTGACACCTTCCTCTCAACATGTTCGTCATCCAGCCAGTAGAACTTGTCCAGTTTCATTCTGCAAGTCAGATTACATTTGCAACCAAGACACAAGATGCAAGATCCATCTAAACACATGGTTGTTAATTTCTCTAACTGCAAGAGGAACTGGCACTGGAAAACCCTCTTCCTGCTCAGCCAGAGGGGCAAGCACTTTCCAAAGCTGTGCAGCTCTACAGGAAATAGGATCATCTGCAGCCTAATTCACATTTTCAACCAAATATGCCAGGTGCAATTTAAATGAAGCAAGGACTAAAGCCAGCAGCAGTTAAGCGAAGGAATGTGGGGAGTCGTGCTTGGTATCCACCCTGGGAGAACGTCTCTGTAGATAGTGATATTCTCTTTGCAATCCTATCCGCCCTGTGTTTGGGTTTTTTTATCCGTATGTTTATCAATATAGGTGGCAAAAAAGCAGAGAGGCAAGACCTGTAAGGAAGAAATCATTTTTGTTGTTGTTGCTGTTCTTTATAATTAGATAAACTTAAAAATGAGGAGAGAATGCCGTTACACGAGAATTTTTTCAGGTCAGATGCAGAGCAGGTAAGTGTAGACTACGAGCAATTTTAAGTTTTACTTTTATGTAGCAATTAACCAGCATTCACATTCTTTCAAAAGATAATGTCTTTTTGATGTCATTATCCACATCACAAGCAAAACCATGCAACTTCAGGTCCTACTTAAATCTCACTAACTTAAGAAAATAAATCACTAACGCAGGCTGTTTTGCCTAGGCCACCCTAAAATGCAAAGGTATAATTCTCTTAGATCTGTGTTTCCTGTAGATTCTTAGGCAACAATCTGCTCCGGTTCAGCCTCCTCCAACAACAGAGATTATTCTTACTAAATGTGATAGGATAGGCAATTGATTTTGGACTGTGTTTGAACAGGCAATCAAAAGAGATCCAGCTCTTACAGTGATATCCAATTCTTTTTCCTCCAAGATCTAAAGAAACATGGGATGAGAAGAAGCCTTGTAATCATTTCAAGAAGCTAATTAATTAATAAGATACAGCTACAGTCATCATGAATTTACCTGCCTGCCTTCCTCACTCCCTCCACTTACAGCATTTGCCTTAAAAGGTCTCTGTACAGCAGAGCTCCAGGCAAAAGCTGAGCTCTGTTGTGAAGAAACAGAGCAATAACTCAAACGCTGAGATCTGAGTTAGCAAGCTGAATGTGCGAACAGCCAAAGCACTCATTGTGAGGACTCCCTTCTGTCACAGAAACAAAAATCAGAACCAATTCTAAGCTTTGTTACTTTTGAACAGCAAATTCCCAGCCAATGCAATGTCAGGCTCTAATTCTGAAATGGTGCAGTTAACCATGGGTCACTCCCATCAGGATGTCCTGAACTGTCTTCCCCTCACCCAAGCAGACTTGCATTAAGCAATCTGCCTGCCATGTTATTTCCACACGCAGTGAATAAATTTACAGCCTTCACTATAATCAGTCTAACATTTTCTTCTTTTGCCTATTTCTGCAGAGCTTCTGCTTCACTCTTTCAAACCACCTATCTACTGCATAGGAGCAGGGCTTTATTGGACTGCTTTCAGTACAGAAGATGCCTTGGAAAATGGACATTTACAGGAATCATTCAAAGGCATCTAACTACTCTAAGCAACACAGTGGTTTTCTGAATCTTCTCCAGTATTGCTCTGTCGCAAAAGTGCTTTAACACCAGCCATTAGCAATTTGTTTTCCTTCATATGGAGTTATCCCAAGTGGGTCTGAGGGATCTAGAAAAGAAACCAACTGTTCTACATAAACCAAGCAACAGGGGAACTATTCCAAAATAGTACCCATCAGACACAAATATAAGCAGCATCCTGTAGAGACAAATAGTCTACCCAGACTTATTTCCAACAATAGCAACAGGAGACACTATTTAAAGAGAGCACTTGTGCCTGATTATAAGTTCATGTCCATGCTTCTTGTGCTCTCTCAGCACCTAAAATTGACAGACTGGTAATTTCAGAAGGTATTTCCATACTTCACACATCATGTAAGTTGCTTGCAAACTTGTCCAGGATCACTCTGGTGCTGTTAATACAAGAAACTTGCAGCCTCATGGGGCAGGAAGCTCTGTATAAGGAAGCAGTTTCTTGCCTGTTTCAAACTGATGTCCTACAGACTTTACTGAGCATCACCAAATTCTTGTATTACAGGACTCTGTGAAGATCATCTCAGATCCCATCTTTCCCAACCTCTCAGTTCCTTTACTATCCTCAATTTTCTGTCACAGCTCACATGGAAACTCCATCCTCAGATCATTTTACTTGTCCTATTTGTACACATATTACATATGCTAACCACGAGGAAGACTCTCATCATGAACAGCATGTTACTAAAAAGCAGTCTGCAAGAATAGTTTCATAAAATGGGACAAAGTACATCTGTTGCTTTTCTTATCATAACCAAACTTGGCCATGGGACCCAGTAATACATGGGAAATAAAATCTCACTTTTAGTGATTTTTGACAAGGAAGAAAACAGTTAAAACAGAATATACCTGCAACAGAAGCAGCTTTACCTCAGCCAGAGAGCAGACACAACCCCCTACGTGCACATGAGGTAGGCCTATCTAACGGATTTTAAATAAGCATGCTTGTTCTTCAAGGTCCACCAAATCCAGTGCTACCCAGAAGCAGCAGTTCTTACCATGAGGGGCAATATCCATTAGTGAAAGGAAGTCTTCTTATGGATTATGTATACTTGTGACTCCCATCACAAAAAGGGTCATAAGGAGGATCTGGGGACCTACAGGCCTGTCAGCCTGATCTCAGTGCCAGGGAAGATTATGGAGCAGATCATCTTGAGGGAGATCACGCAGCATGTGGGACAACCAGGGGATCAGGCCTAGCCAGCATGGGTTCATGAAGGGCAGGCCCTGCTTGACCAACCTGATCTCCTTCAAGTGACCATGTGACCCATCTGGTGGATGAGGAAAAGGCTGCTGAAGTGTTCTATGTGGATTTCAGCAAAGCCTTCAAAACTGTTACCCATAATATTCTCCTAGAGAAGCTGGCAGCCCGTGGCTTGGACAGGTACACTATTTGCTGGGTAAAGAACTGGCTGGAGGGCCGGGACCAGAGAGTGGTGGTGAATGCAGTTACATCAGTCACCAGTGGTGCCCCCCAGGGGTCGGTACTAGGACCTGTCCTCTTCAGTATCTTTACTGATGACCTGGATGAGGTCTTTGAGTGCACCCTCAGTTTGCAGATGACACCAAGTTGGGAGGAAGTGTTGATCTGCCTGGGGGTAGTGAGGCGCTATGGAAGGATCTGGACAGGCTGGATAGCTGGGCTGAAGCCAATGGGATGAGGTTCAAAAAGACCAAGTACCAGGTCCTGCACTTTGGCCACAGCAACCCCAGCAGCACTCCAGGCTTGGGGCAGAGTAGCTGCAAGGCTGTGCAGAGGAAATGGACCTGGGGGTATTGGTTGATGCTTGGATGAACATGAGTCAGCACTGTGCCCAGGTGGCCAAGAAGGTCAACGGCATCCTAGCTTGCATCAGAAACAGTGCTGCCAGCAGAAGCAGGGAAGTAATTGTCCCCCTGTACTCAGCACTGATGAGGCCGCACCTCGAGTACTGTGTTCAGTTCTGGGCCCCTCACTGCAAGAAAGACATCGAGGCCCTGGAGTGTATCCAGAAAAGGGCAGTGAAGCTGGTGAGGGGTCACAACCTTATGAGCAACAGTGAGAGAGTTGGGATTGTTCAGTCAGGAGAAACGGAGGCTCAGGGGAGACCTTACTGCTATCTAGAACTACCTGAAGGGAGGTTGTAGTGAGCTGGGGATAGCTTCTTCTTTCATGTAACTGGTGACAGGACTACAGGGAATGGCTTCAAGTTGTTCCAGGGGAGATTCAGGCTGGAGGTCAGGAAATACTACTACTCCAAAAGAGAAGTCAGGCGCTGGAAGGGGCTGCCCAGGGAGGTGGTGGAGCCATCAACCTTGAAGGTGTTAAAGGAATGTTTTAGACACTGTGCTGAGGGACATGGTTTAGAGAGAACTATTGGTGACAGGCATACAGTTGGACTGGATGATCTTGTAGGTCTTTTCCAACCTTGGCGACTCTGATTCTATGTATAGGTGTCATGCTTTTGCCGCTTCTGATAAAGACAATACCCAGTCTAGATGGAATTGGGCTAAAATCTTCTTGCTCTTCCCAGTCTGTTGACTTCATGGCCCACATCCAACATGCTAGAGTATGATCTTGCCTCATCTGCTGTAAGCCTGAGCACAGACAGGCATGTTTGGATGATACCCATCAGTGTTATCGGGACACCCTTTTACCACTGCAACCTGGTCTAAAGAAGCCTTTGGCAGGAAGGTTGGACTCAATGATCTTTAGAGGTCCCTTCCAACCCCTACAACTCTGTGATTCTGTTCTAGAAGTCACTCCCAAAAACATTACAGTCATCACATTACAGTAGCAAAAAGCCTTTCAAAAGGATGCACACTGTTGTAACTCAGAAACCAATTTCTGTTTATATTAGGGCAAAAGCATTGCAAAAAGAAACATAATCCACAGTCAAAAAAAACCCTTTTTTATGCCTGAAATTCCTAATGCATGATGTAGAAGACACTCCCTTTAGTTCATGCATATGAATAATGAGTCACATTAAAGCACATAAATTCTGGCCAATACAAGATTGCAACAGCTTGTAATGCTCGCTGGGACAGGGAGCCAAGGGACTCGACTGGGATATCTACTTTTTTTTTTTTTTTCGTGGGGAAGTGGGAGAGATGAGACTTTCAGGGTTTGAGGCAGTTCAGTTCATCCTTCTAGTGGGAAACAAAACAACATGTAGGTTGAGCAGTGTTTTTTTCTACCATGACAAAGACCCAAATACAGCACCAGTAACAAAGGAAAAGGCTTCCAAAACCAGTGTTAATCTATGACAGGAATGAATGCATGATGGGAGCTATGCACACATCAGATGCAGTATATTGTTGACCTCCCAGGTGCTGACAAACCTGGAGCTGCTGTGCCTGGCACAAGAAGCAGTTCCACTTTCTCCTCTCTAGTTGTACATGATCTACCAGTCACATCTGTCCACTCAGTGGGGCAAGACATCACAGTAATCTTGCTACAATCTTGGCTTATGCAGTAAAAACTAGAATAAAGCACACGTGTACATCCCAGTCATTTGGAATATTTTTGCTTGTTTAAAGGGTAGATGAAGGTTGAGGTGAACATACTCGTTGTGGATGTTTATAAGCATGAAATACATTTAAGACAAGCTGCAAGTATTTTAATGCACAAACTCTGCTAAACAAACAGATTTAACTCATGTATAAAGTGTCCAAATATTTAGTTTTCTCTTGCATTTTATGATCAGCACAAACATGAAACATTTTAGAAACAGACAGCCAAATCTCAGTCTGTCCCTTCTTCTCATTTTAGGCCTGAGAAGCTACACATAGCACAACAATAAATCTGCTATGACAAATGGGTGGCATGATTGCAACCATGATGTGGCAACAGAGTTGCTGACTTAAATCCAGCATATCTACCTTCCCACAACTCTTCCCGTGCGCTGGGGCCACAAACACACAGCTTCCTCTTGGCCAGGGAACATATCCAAGACACTCTGCAGGCTGCTCTCCCCAGCTATCCCAGTGCAGCATCCTTTGGGAACAGCCAGTGTGTGCATGTTGCTTCTTGTCTCCTCCACTGGCCACAGACTATCTCTCTGAGGCTTTTTCCTTCTTCAAAGCAGCACCTGGCAGCAAACCAGTGCAGATGCTCATCTCACAGTTTGCATTCATCCCAAGGGCATCCAGGTTGCTCACATTCCTCTTCCAGAGTCATATCCACACCACACCAAGCCTGCACACTTCTGTGGGAGACAAGATTTCACAGCAACAAGAACTTGTGCGTCATCCCACTGCATACAAAAATTGCCTCTTATTACTGAGCATGCAGCGAGCCACAGAGCTAGCTAACACTTTGGCCTGGAGTTGGAATGTGCTAACTGGAGGCTGTCTGGAAGCAGCTGCTGCAGACCACAGCAAAGGCAGGCTGGCTAGGTATTCTCAAAAGCTTCCTGCTCAACAGCTCACTGAGAAAGACTCAGTTCTGTGCAAGTATCACACTGCTTTGAAGGTAGTCAAAAACAAACTGCATGGGGAGCACCTACCCACCAAAGGAGAGGACTGCAAGTTGGGACAAGGTCCTGGTCCCTTGGAAAGGCATTCCTCCTTCATCAAACCAAGGTTAGAGCAACCTCTTACACTTGGGGACTCCATCATTTAATCTGAGTAACATAACAGCATCCAGTTCTCACGCTCTTCTTGCTGATGCTCGTATCAACTACCCAGAGCACCTTCTCATGATCAGGCTTCCCTTCTTATTCAGACATCTACTCTGGCAAATTCTGAGAAGTGCCAGGACTGAGGAAAGTATACTCATTAACTAATAACACAACAACTTTTTATGTTTGGGAGACAGATATTAGAACTTCATTTGTTACTTCTTTCACTTAGGAGCTGTAGCAGAGCCGTGCTCTGGCATGATGCTCGCACACACTGCCATGGGGAGCTGTGAAGGAGAGTTGCCCACACACATGCAGCTCTTCAGACGTTTGGATGTATACAGTACTACTGCAATGCGCAGAACCACTGCCTGCAGTACTGAGACTTGTTTTTGTTCATCAGTTTCAAAACAGTACTCTCAGCCTTCACTCCAACTGTCTGTCAGCCAGAGTGAAATCTCAGCACTGACATGAGCAGGGACGTAGTGAGCAAGTGCCCATCTGTATCTCAGGGCACTGAGGGACATGGTTAGTGGGCATGGCGGGGATGAGCTGACATTTGGACATGATGTTAGACTTTTCTTGCCTTCATGATTCTTCAGTTCTATGGTTCTGCCAGATGCCAAACTGCAACCAAAACTAATTCCCCAAGCGACTTGTGGACCAATGCTATAACCCTGAGATAACAGAACAAGACCAGCACAAACTGAAAAGGAGTATACTTGCCTATGTGCATCCATAAATATGTTATCTTTACAATCTTTAAGTCACCATATTAGAATAGAATATAAACAGAATCTTTCTTTGACCACTAACCAAATTCTGTGGAAAATGTAAGATAAACACTCTTCTAAACAGCAACACACCAGAACATTTCACGAAACAATGCTGCTTCCATGTGATGTATGTCTTTCTCTGTAAAAGGCCACTCCAAAGTGGAAAACTAAGTGAATGTGTCAAAACTAAATTGGATAATCTTAGTAATAACAGAATGACTTTCATATTCTGTCATGTTATCTGGAGAGAAAGATAACTCTCTGCACTATTATCTACACCCTCCATTTCTCACGCTATAACATGCTGCTTCCCTAAGAAGCTAACCATGTTATCATCCAAGCTCTTCCTACTCCCAAAACACAAGGATCTTCTATAAACTCCCAGCTGAGATGTAGCCTTGTGCTGCCCAGTGAATGAACCAACACAGACCTAAATCAGATTCCTATGTCTTCTTGGAAGAGTTGCAAGAATTGTGTATATGTACACAAATATATACACACACACAACTTGTTAATATGTTGTATCTCTCCCTCCTCAGCCCATGTATAATGAAGAACAGAACAGTTAAATTTTAATGGGGTCTGTCCATCAGAAAAAAAAAGGAAAAAGCTTTTAAGACTTTTTTTGAATCGATGTGGAACCTAAAACTCTATTCCATAGCAGTATAATTTCCCTACAAAGGAGGTTTTTTTTAGTCATCTTTCTCTGATTTTAAGCCTTGATAAGTGTTTTGATGAGGAAAGTCCTAACATAGAAATCTTGTCACAGGATTTGTTCCAAAACATGCTAAAGATCTTTTCCCTTAGCTCATTTATTTGGAGAAACTACTTATTTTCAGCATTTCTATCATCAAGGATGCATGCACCTTACTTAGACATAACTAGCCCCAATATCCACCTGCTCCCATTCCTCAGAGCAGCAAGCGCAGTGCCAAAAAGCAGGTAATGGGAACATCAGTTCATACACGTTTCCTTTTACTGAGAGGGAAGAGATAAACAATCAAAAATGTTACAAGGCAGCATAGCACATTAAGATTAAAGAGCTTTCAGAGTACCTTTCCTACTATTACTTTTGATCTCTTAATTTTCTAAAGCTATGTAACTACCATACTGGGAAATACTACCTTCTACCCTTTGCTCCTCCCCACTGCACTGAAATGACTTTTACCTTTTCCCTCATAATACAAGATCAAAACCAAGCACAGAAGTCACAACTGAACTTCTGCTGAAATATTTATCGCTAATTATTAATCCATGTTTTGCCCTTTGTTTTTGACAATGTTTCTGACATGACAGTAGTAGTAACCTACTGCCAAGGAACTGAACCCAGACAGCATGCTGATGTTAGAGCATGCAGTGATGCTCCAAGGCTGAAAAGGTGTAATCTAGGCAAAAGTTTCCTCAAGTAGACATTTCACTTTCTCTGCTTCCAAAATAAGTTATTTCTTATTTCTAGCTCATTAACAGGACAACTTCTCCAACACACTGAAGGATAACAACTTCATTCAAGAAGACAGAAAAATGGAAAGAGAAGGAGAAAAACTGCCAGACAATGGTAAGGTAAAGTTTGTGGAAGCGACACCTTATGCAATGCAATGCTGAAAACAGCATACAAATTCTTTATTTAAAGGTTTAAAATAAGTACAGCTTATTTATGTAACTGAATACAACTAAAGCATTAATTTTTGCTATGTGCTAATTATTTCACAGCATATCTGAGGAAAAAATCACAAAAAAGAAGAAAGGAACAGGCGATGTTCATATCCAAGTGTATGAACAGACTGCAGTATGCTTCTTACCTGCTGCCATCACATTGTGTACTGACTGGTATCAATATAGGACATTACCAAGAATGAGAAATGCTGACTTAGGTCACACATCAAAATAAAGTCCTTCAAGGGTGAAAGCCAGCACTAGTCCCCTTCTAAGTATAGCTAAAATTCAGCATGGGACAGCTCAGGCACACAAGCCTACAGGGACACACCGACAGGCGCTGTTTTCATGAGCAGCTGTAAAGTCACGCTCCTTAAAAGCCAACTCCAAGAGAGATAAATGCCACTTACATAGCAAAACTCCTCTGAAAACATATTCGCTTTGCACTGTCTCCTCTCCCACCAAAGCAATTTGAAACTAGATGGTAAACAAGGACCAATCTAAGCTGTTGCTGGGTCAGCCTGAGTGGGCACTACACAGTTCCCAAGTTGATGTGCTGAGTCACTCCACACTGTGCTCACAGCAAAATAAAGAGCTGGAAGATCACAAACTTCACCTTCCATGTCCTGTAGCTGCAGCATAAAACTGGACAGTTTCGTATAGGTATCTCTGCTAAACTAAAAAAGCCCTCAAAACTAGTTTTAAGAGAACAGTGGTATTTGTCTTCTTTTGCATACCACATAACAACAGTTGCTGTGGTATTTTTTAATTTAAAACAACAAAAACATGGGGAGGATTTAACATGCCACAGAGCATGACAAGGAAGTCACAAGCCACCAACATTACAGTGACATCTCAGATACCAGCATATATCCAAGCGTGACAGAAACAGTAGGTTAATGTTAACTTATCAGTAGGGATTGTAACTATCAAAAGTAGACTGCAGAATTCTGGAGGTATTTGGTTCTTCATTTGTCTGAGGAAGCTCATGAAAGAACAGCAACAACAGGACTCAGTGTACTCAGAAAGGGATGATAATTGCAACAGGGAATCCCCAAGCAGCACTAGATGGAAATAATCCTCCCAATGACCTAGTCTGCTCACAGGGGTAAGGAAGTAAGTATCACAAAAAGCTGCTATACAAACTTTTTTTTTTTTTTTTTTCAGCTCAATTTCAACAGCAACAGCTCTGTAATTTGTGGGATTTTTATCTGAATTAAGAAGCTGCTTGTGACACCAAGGGTTATAAAAATGCATACATATTTTCAGAGCAGAGGTCGGTAGCAAGTCCTGCCTGACCATTCAAGGTGCCTCCTGCCACTGCCTCCCCATGAGCTCAGTGGGATAAACAGCTCTCTGCAACACTCGCAGCATCTACCAGTGCTGTTTCCCATTCTCTCTGGATCTGCCAGCACACATCCTGCTCCTCAAGACCTCAGGAACATCACTGCAGCAATATGAGTAAATACTGAAGTAGCAGTACCAGTAGCTCCTGGTGTAAAGGTAGGTGACTTCTAATCACTATCAGGTGGAACCTGCACAGTTTGTTTCCAAATTTGCTACAAATGCTTAGTGGGCACAGCAGCCATTGAAGTCTGATGGGGAACAGACATCAGGCTTTTTGATGCAGCAGGCCCTGCGGGGTATTGCACTCGCTTGCACTTAATGCATACATGGGTGGAAATTTGCATTGGTTGGAAGTAGGAGGAATAATTAACAGAATAAAAGATAACCAAATCTCCCTGTGAGTGTGTTTCAGTAATTTCCTGCCAACTCTCTCACACCAATGTCTAATTCTAGACAAGATTATTTATTAATTGTATTGATTTAATTTATTGTCTTTATTTCCTAATCAGTCTATCTTGACCTTATCAGATCTGCTGATTAAAGGAATGTTACTGAAGCATATTGTGAAGTCTGTCTGCAGCAGACTTACGCTGGTTTTAACGTATTTTCTGTAGAAAAATTTTGAGTCTGTTTATGGGTACAATCAGGCAAATATATTTGCTCTTGGCTAGATGACAGTTCCTGCCCCTACACCACAGGTGCTGCAGTAACAGCACAATTCAAAGTAAAACTGGATGAAGAGATGAGCATCAAGCCAAGAGGTATGACATTTTTGGCAGGAACATTTCCTACCCACATACAGACACTCCTCAGTTGATGAGAGGCAGAAATCATGAGGACCTTTTTTGAATTTCAAGAGGTATGAATCCACTAAAACTGTCACACCATATTCAGAAAGTAATCTTATGGGAGTTGGAGTAGTAACCTGCTAGATATGCATTCTGCAGCTTTACACTTCTGTCAAAAGCCTCTGAATTTTGACCCAACCATCTACAAGGTATGCCTTCTATATCTTTTGTGGGAAAAGCCATTATACAAGTAAACATTTCCCTAAAGAGGCATTTATATGTGACACTATTTGCTTCATCTCTCTTAACACTAGAAAATATGCAATCTTGGCATTTCCTAAGTTTCCTGAACAAACCCTGCTGTCACCAGACAGGCCTTCACCTATGTGCTGTGTGATCCATGTTTTCTTACTACCTAAGCTAATGGGCAACGAATGGCTGTAAAACTGATTGAGAAGGCAGAATCTTGAGACGGTGGCTGTCAGGTGTTGCAATGAGCAGGATTCAGTGGCAATGCTGGTGGAGTCTATGCCCTAAGCTGAGGAAGGCAGCATTTTTAGCTTTAGCCTTTCCTAGGGCAGCTGCAGGAAGACAGCCTGTAAGTCTCCCCTGGCTTTAAGGGAGGAGTTTCACAAAAGTTGACAATGGGACTTCAGCTCCTCCACCAACTGGCCCCACTTCCAACTACTGCTCTCTAGCCCAGACATTTCTTTCAGCTGAAGTCAGGGAGCTCATACACTGAAAGCTAATGCCAAGCACCAGTTTCACAGGGTGTCATGGACAATGCTAACAATAGGCAAGTACAGGATGCAGAACACTTACTTTCCCATGCACTAGCAATAGAAATGTACAAGAACTGACAGCAGCTAACTGATAAGCAACTGCCAAGTGCAGGCTCAGGGCTGCAACCACAGCTCCCAGGAACAGCATGGCTGTTCTGTGTTGGCATCTTTCTCACCATGTAACAACACTGAAAATATTTAAACTGCCCAATGACTGACAGATTGATTGGACTCTTATGAGATGCCAAAAATATCAGAAAAAAAAAAATTATTCCCTTTCTCAAACAGGAAGATGTTAGGTTATTAGCTTGGTTTTTGGTTTTGTTTATTTTTCTTTTCCTTTTTTTGGGGGGTGGGAGGTTGGTTTGAGCTTGTTTTCTTTTTCCTGCTTGCTTTTAATGGGTGGAGGTGTACTTTTCAGCATCATTGTAAAAGGCTTATCCTATCTCCAACATAGTAAGACTGATAAGTTGACTTGAAATTATTTCAGAAATGCTTTCCTAGCATTTCCATAAGAAGTTAAAAGTTCAATAGATTCTTAGAAAAACAGACCATATTTATGCTTTGGAAAGTGCTGCCTGGCAGCAACAAATCCCCAAAGCTGCTTTCTTTAACACTGCTCCTCACTTCCTACACTTGGTCAGCCCTTCTAGCAAAGCACTTAAAGTGCTGACCAACTCATCCAGTTGCCAGTGCCTCTGGTACTTGCAAGGTGCAGCAGCTTACGGAGCCATCTTGGTCCTCAACAATTCCAAAGACAAGATCGTTCTCAGAGAGAGAGAATATATATAAATACATGACATCCAAATTCATAATATGTTCCATGCTTTTTTTTTCTAAAAGAAAGACACTGAGGCCCTGGAGCATGTCCAAAGAAGGGCAAAGCTGTGAAGGGTCTGCAGCACAAGTTTTATGAGGAGTGGCTGAGGGGTCTGGAATTGTTCAGTCTGGAGAAGAGCCAGCTCAGGGGAGACCTTAATGCCCTCTATAACTACCTAATGGGGTGTTGTGGCAAGGGGGAGATAAGCCTCTTCTCCCACATAACAGTGATAGGATACGAGATAACGGCCTTAAGTTGCACAAGGCGAGGATCAGACTGGCTGTTAAGAAACATTTCTGAGAAAGAGTGGTAAAGCACAGGATGCCCAGGGAGGCGATGGGAGTCACCATCCCTGGAAGTGTTAAGATGTAGCACTAAGGAACATGGTTAGTGGATATAGTGGGGATGGGCTGATGGTTGGACTTGATGATCACAGTGGTCTTTTCCAACCTTAATAATGCTAGGAACCTATGTTTCTCTGATCAGCCTGTAAAACAAAGAGCTCTTCAACACAGTTTAAAAACTAGCAAAGTCAGCATAAAAATTGATAGTAACTAGACAGTAATTGAAAACTGGGCCCATGTGAGCCTAACGAGGTTCAACAAGGCCAAGTACAAGGTGCTGCACTTCTATTTAGGCAACTTCAGATATGAGTACAGACTAGGAGAAGAACTCATTGAGAGCAGCCCTAACAAGAAAGACTTAGGAGCCCTGGTGGACAAAAAACTTGCAGCTTGGAAGGTCAACAGTACCCAGGGCCGCAACATGAGACAGGTAGCAGGTGGGACAGGAAGGTGATTGTCTCCCTCTACACTGCCTTTGTGAGGCCCTATCTGGAGTACTGCATTCAGGCCTGGAGCCCCCAACACAGATAACGAAGAGTTTTTCGAGTGGGTCCAGAAAAGCACCCCTCATGTGAAAACAGGCTGTAAGAGCTGGGCTTGTTCAATCTGGAGAAGAGAAGGGAGCAGGGAGACCTCACTGTGGTCTTGTAGTTCTTAAAGAGAGCTTATAAACATAAGGGAAATCAACTTTTTACACAGGGTGTAGTGGTAGAACAAAGGAGAAGAGTTTAAAACTAAAAGAAGGGAGATTTAGATTAGATGACAAGAAAAGTGTTTAACTGAGAGGGTCCTGAGGTGCTGGCACAGACTGCCCAGAGAAGCTGTGGATGCCCTGTCCCTGGAAGTACTCAAGGCCAGGCTGGATAGACTTCTGGGCAGCCTGATCTGGTGGATGGCAACCCTGCCAGTGGGAGGGGCATTGGAACTAGATCATCTTTGAGGTCCATTCCAGTTCAAGCCATTCTATGATTCTAATATTATATACTGTGAAATGGTAAATAATTAATACAAAGGTAGAAATGACCAAAAGTGTCATTTTCCAGCACTGTGGCTGGTGCTTCAGAAAACTCTCTGCTCCCCTTCAGTCAGTTCAAAACAACCAATAATGAAAACATCCTGAAAATCTGCGCTAAAAGCATCAGGCAGTTTTCTTTGGCGTAAATGAAGTTATCCTTCCAGAGGCTTAACTACCAGAAGAAACCATTCAACACTGAGACAGCTGCAAACTCAAGCTTCCCTTTGCTGCTGGTAAAAACACATGAGTTCAGCAACGGTTCCTGTCAAAAAACTCCTCTTTGTAACTCACAGAAATATGTGACTTAAAGCACACTCAGCCCAGTGGTTACTGCATAATGCAAACCAGTTATTACCCAATTTTCCATAACTTTTATATTATAGTATGCATGTATTTCCATTTATCTTTGGTAGACCACAACCTTTTCATCATCACAGTTAGTTTTTTTAAGGTCATATGTTGGTCTAAATTGGGAAGAGGGGTTGATGCTTTTGTTTGTTTGCTCAGTACCACAGTGTGAAACAAATACCAGTGATTCTTAATAAGCAGCCCTAGGGAACAAATACTGTGGAGTATACTTGTGGAGGAGATGAAAAAAGAATGGGGGAGAGGGGTAGTTTTCTACTTAAAAAACAGATCAGAACGAGTAGCCCCTACAGCTATTAACTCTTTTCCAATACAAGACAGACATAGAAATCAGACAAAAGTAGATGTGAAAAATCAAAACGTTCTACTTTCACTGTTTTTTTTTTTTCTTTTTAACAACAAAAAAAGCTTAGGCATGCTGTGGAGTTTACAGACAAAGCCAATTACATCTTCTTCAGACAGGATGCATACACATCAAGGGAAGTGATCCTCCCTCCCTACACTGCCCTGCTGAGGCCACATTTACACTACTGTGTCCAGTTTTGGCCTCCCCAGTTCAGAAAAGACAGGGATCTCCTAGATGGAGTCCAGCAGAGGGCCACAAAGATGATGAAGGACCTGGAGCACCTCTCATATGAGGAAAGGCTGATGAACCTGGGTCTGTTCAGCCTAGGGAAAGAAGACTAAGAGGGCATCCGATTAATCTTTATAAATTTCTAAAGGGACGTGGGAGGCAAATGGACAAGTTCAATGTCTTTTCAGTGGTGAATAGTGATAGGACAAGAAGGAATGGCATACATAGGAAGTTCCATAAAAACATTTAGAAGAACTTCTTTAAAGTAAAGGTGATGGAACAGGTTGCCCACAGAGACTGTGGAATCTTCTTCTATGGAGATGAATATTCAAGACTCATCTGGATGCCTACCTGTGTGACCTTACCTGCTTTAGCAGCAGGACTGGACTTGATCTCTAGAAGTCCTTTCAAACCCTGAAATTCTGTATTTTCTTAACACTGTCTATAAAACATGTCACTGTTTATTCATTCAGTACGCCAGCAAGACACTTACATAAATGTAAACTTGACTTTGCGGTTGCACCCCAGTTACCTATCTCAAAACAAAACAGTAAACATCTGTTTGTTTTATAAAGCAAAATCCTAGCCCTTTAAAACAAACAAACAACCTCTTATGATGATTACAGCTGAACAAATTGCATTTCTGAATAAACCACTAGGACATTAGCTTAACATTTTAGAAAAACAAGACATTCTATAAGTGGGTGGAAGTCCAATTTTATTAACAGCACACAAGACTACAGCCTCTAGGACGGCTATGAATTGCAGAGGCACATACAGAGGACAGTAAATCAGGGAGTGCCCCCAGTATCACAGAGCAGTAGCAACTCTGACCAGCAGCCATGAGAATTGCCAGAAAAGTTAAGTAAGGCAGCAAACAGGCTGTGTTTAGAAATGATGTGCTCCTTCAGCAAGAGGCTAATCTTTGTCTACGTTTCACTTATCTTCTTTTTACAAAAAGAAGGTCCTGTTCCAACAACAAATAATCCCCGTGGTAGCAAGATAAAGAGTTTCACATTCAAGTGACAATTCTTTTACACAGCCCTCTATGACTCTGCTGCTCAAAATAGGGCAACCGTACAACATGTTCCTTTGTAGACTCTGTGCTCCTAATTTACTGGCTGTGTTTTCCTAGAGCTATACTTAATACCCCTGCTGGGAGCTGAGATGTGAAAATATCAGTAAATATAAATTTTCACTCTTTATAGAGAAATCCAGACCAGTTCACAGCACTGTTCCTTTCAATCATACAGACAGTGCATAAATTGAATCCAATTTGCTTTACTCATTTAAAAGAAATTAAATTCTTATTTGCATTTAATTATCTAATCCAGCCTGTATCACGTTGCAATTTTTGCCTCATTAGCCAAGAAACTTAAAAGAAGCATGGCCAAAGAGCAATGGGAGACAGGGAAATAGCTAATCACTCCAATAACGTAAGTTTGAGGACAAACTCTCAATTGTATTTAGGCCTGTTTTTAGCAGTGTTCCTCAGGGGTCACTGCTGGGTCTGGTCCTGTTCAACATCTTCATCAGCGACCTTGATGAGGGGATAGAGTCCACCCTCAAGAAGTTTGCTGATGATACAAAGCTGGGAGGAATGGCTGACACAACAAAGACTGTGCTGCCATTCTGCAAGACCTGGACAGGCTGGAGAGTTGGGAAGAAAGGAACAAGATGAAGTTTAACAAGAGCAAGTCTCTAGCAAGAGTCTTGCACCTAGGGAGGAATAACCGCATGCATCAATACAGGTTGGGGGACGACCTGATGGAGAAGAGCTCTGAGGAGAGGGACCTGGGTGTCCTGGTGGATAACAGGTTGGCAGTATGCCTTGGTGGCCACGAAGCCTAATGGGATCCTGGAGTGCATTAAAAAGAACATGGTTAGCAGGTTGAGGGAGGTCATCCTCCCCCTCTACCCTCCCCTGGTGTGGCTTCACCTGGAGCACTGTGTCCAGTNCTCCCCCTCTACTGTGCCCTGATGAGGCCTCACCTGGGGTATTGTGTCCAGTTTTGGGCTGGGCTCCTCCGTACAAAAAAGACAGGGACCTCCTTGAAAGGGTCCAGTGGAGAGTTGTAAAGATGATAAAGGGCATGGAACACCTCCCTGATGAGGAAAGGCTGAGAGACCTGGGTCTGTTCAGCCTTGAAAAATGAAGACTCAGAGGGGATCTGATCCACAACTATAAATATCTAATTGAGGCAAAGGGATGAGGCTGGTCTCTTCTCTGCAGTGTGTGGCAATAGAACAAGGGGAAACTGTCACAAACTGAAGCATAGGAAGTTCTGCACAAATGTGCATTGGAACTTCTTCACAGTGCAGTGACGGAGCACTGGCACAGGCTGCACAGAGAGGTGGTGGAGTCTCTTTCTCTCGAGATGTTCAAGACCTGCCTGGACGCCTACCTGTGCAACCTGGGCTAGGGAGCTGCTTTGGCAGGGGGGCTGGACTAGATAATCTCTAGAGGTCCCTTCCAACCCCTGCAGTTCTGTGATTCTGTGTTCAAATTAAGGAATAATTACATGCGTTAACCGGCCGCCATCTAAAAGAGACAAATTCTGTTGATCTGTCTCTAAAAGAGACAAATTCTGTGATTTTTAATAAAGAAGCTCATTTCAGCCACTCTATTTCTACTTAATTAGTCTTAAGTAGTACCGCTTTTTGTAGTAAATACATCACCAAGATCAAGAACACCCATTATTTCATTTATTTCTTCTCCAAACTGCTTTTCTTCTTCTCAGTATTGTTAAAAAAAATAAAATAAACATAACTGCATTTTTATTTGAAAGCTTTTCTTATGTGGACATAATACGATATGTATTAAATAGCTTTTGCTTCATAGATGTCAGATCTGATAGTTTGCAAGCCAAAGTTTATTCTCTGTTACCTCATTCAGCTTGCACAAGTCCTCCAGGAAAGATTCCTTCAGTACAGCATAAGAACAGCTGCGTACTCAATGTCTATCTGTGATTAAAGATTTCATAATTCACTCTTCTACCCATGTCATTAACTGGGCCTTAAAACTTCCTGATATAGTCTCAAATCACTGATTTTAATGTCTTATTTGAATTACATATAAGAGACAAATGACATCCCACAAAACACCTGGTGAAACACACTTCTGAATAGACAAGTAAAAGTTTTTCACTGAGGTGCCTGCATGTTACTTTTTCTGAGCAACCTCTTAAGCATAATTCAGAACGCCTTCTTACATTTGACAGCAGCTTGTTTGTTTGTTATTTCCCTAACTTGTAATAAAAATGCAAGTGGATTTGTCATTGATTACTGTGGGTTCCTTTCAAGGAGAAATCCCAAGGACAAAATATACAGATGCAAACTAAGCCATCATAAAGATAGAAATGCTTTGTCATAAATGACTGAGAAGAACATAGACCTTTAACTTTACCAGCATCTGAAAGGTTGCCGAGAGGAACTACTTCTCAATTCAGGTCTGGTCTTCCAGTGACACACTGGAACATGTGGACCCTCAAATACAGGACCACATCTTGTTACTTAGCTAGGCTTTAGTTACTATGCTTAGTAATATTGAAATATGTCATTTTTCATTACTGTGACTTGAGATAGCTCCTTCAGGATATCTGTGCTTGGTATATCTACTGGTCAACACATGGCCAGGAATCCTCAATCATAGCACATAAGAATAATTTTAGTGCATTTCTAAGCAATTCAATAATTGTCCCTACTCCTTCCCCAGAACTGTCCTCAAGGGTTATGCATAAAGGAGGGCAACACTGGCACCAGCACATCTTTAAAAGTGAGTGGATGAATCCTCAGCCCTACAGGAATTCAGCAGTTTAGAAAGACAAGAAAAAGCAAAAAAACAAACCAACAATCAAACAAAACCAAAACAAAACAACCCCAACCAATTAAACAACGCAATTATTTGTGATTTTGAGAATAGGTGCCTCCTACCAAAGCTTTTCAGACCTGGAGTCCCCACTTCTCAGAAAGCATGCATCAGACAAAGTGAATGGTGCTCAGCGCAGAATGATTTTTATGTTGAATACTATTAATTCCTGTCATTATTACAATTTCTGCAATTAAAACCAAGTTCCCCATAGAGCTATCCACACTGCCACCTAGTGCAAAAAGGTGTGGGGGTGTTTTTTTGTTTTATTTTTTCCTAAAAGAAAGCTGCAACTGTTAATTTTAAGGGAGAAGGTTGCCAGTGTTTCTCCCACACATACCAGTGAAAGGGGATATGAACTGCACGCCTCTCTTCTCCTCTATATTCAGTGGCCAACACAGACCTCTCTCCTTTGCTAACTGCAGACCACAATACAAGGGAGACAAAAAAAACTTGTTCACAGATAGAAATGAGTTTATTACTAAATTGGGTATTGGGAACAGAAGAGGTTTTTCTGCTCCCTTTTTAATAAGCACATCAATTGCATAGAAACCAGGGTGTGTCTGGGAACCTAATGAAATGCATTCAGCAAGTGTCAGCCCAGAGGGAAAACATGCAGCCTCACCCCAAGAGGGTGGCAGATGTTACAACAAAATTACTGTTTGCGTGTTACACTAATCATTATGCTATGTCTAATGCCAAAGTAGCGCTGGCTGTATAGCTGCTTCCAGAAGTAACCAACACCAAGAGTTAAACGTTAGAGTAAATGCAGCCACTTCCCTGCTGCACTCCACCAAGTCACAAAGGAAAAAAACAATTAAATCCATTTCCAAATCAGATGCCTGACTTGCATGACGATTTAATATCCCTATGGTCCACATCTCACACTGTGTACAGCAGTGCTTTTGTGGGACAACTGAAAGCATTTAGTTCTTAGCAGCTTGCTGTCTCTTGCTGTTGAACAGCAAGAGTGTTTGTGTATAGAAAACAACACCCTCACCCTTGGTAATGAAACACCTTGAAAGAGACACCTGTATCAGTAAAAGCTTTATTTAAATCAGCACCCTGCTCAATGCCATTATTTTGATTTTCTATGCCCCAGATTAGTCATTGAAGTTGTTCAAGGAGATCTGGTGTCCATGTAAGCCAGCCCACCAGAGGCTTTCAGGCACAATACTCGTGCAGTTAGTTTGCTCAGAACTTTTGGGAGAGCAAGCAGAGTGGCCTTCCTGCTGTGGAAAGGAAGCTCCTCATCCGCAGAATCACAGCCTTCTGCCCAGCTTTCCCCAGCACAACACATCTGTCTCTCAGTGGCACCTTGGAGCAAAACTGAAAGCTCTTTGGCTTCCTTATAAAGAAGTTCCACCAATTTACCAAAAACACAGAGGCAGGGGAAGAGACTCGAAGAGCAGGACCTACATATTAATAGGCATCTAAAGCTTTTCTTAAAAAAGAAACAGACAAACAAAAGCACAACCACCTTTGCTACTGGCACAGTCTGTATTGCTACTGAGCAATTCTGCATTGTGATCAACTGATAGAGGTTTTGTGTTGCACTTTAAAAATCCTCAGGAAGAAAAACAGTACACTTAAAGTGGAATGTGGTTGCCTTCACTCTGCTCAATCGGTGAACAGCCCTAAGAGGCCTGATCACTAGTCAGTGGACAAGCACCAGTCTGACATCTTCTTTCTGTGCTCTTTCACTTGGTAATAGGATAGAGCTTCCTTCAGAGAAACAGATGACAATACAGAGAGGGATGTGCAGCAGCCCACAGCACTGACAGCCACTGGAAATATTCAGACACATCCATGCCCAGAAGAGCAAGTGTTGCTAAAGGAGGACAAGGCAGGAGTTTCTTCTATTTAGAGCTGTCTTGTCCTTCAGCAACAGAAAAGCTTTGTCTAAAACTGACAGGACCCATTCCAATTCTTTTTCTTAAAAACCTACCTTTCCCAACTTACTGAAACATAAGGAGAAGGCTAACAGGTCCATCTGGAAGACACCATGGTGAGAGGACAGCGTTAGCCTCCTGGAAGTAGTCACACATGAGGCAGCTCTAAGGGCCATAGTGACTATCTCTTACAGCCAAAGTCTCAGCAGTCAGCTGTCATCATGACTTCAAGAAACATGAACTTCACCTGCAGCTCCACTCTGCTGTACCTGCACCCATGCTAGCCAGTCTGTGGCCACCTAACCACCACACAAAGGGACACTATTTGGATCTCTTGATAGCAAGAGCTTTCAATGGTGTTTCTCCCAGCAACAAGTTCTACTTGAAAGGCAATCAGATAAAGGTGTGGGGAAACAGCAGTGCCCAGCTCACAGCATTGGAGATTCAGGTTTCACCATCTGAAGTCAGAGCTGATGAGTGGTGACACTGATGATATCATGACAATTAAGAGACCAAACCTGAGCAGCAAGGAGGGAGAGGAACTTTCCTGGCAGACAGTAATGTTTCCTCCCCTCTCACACTTAGCCAAGCACTATGAAAAGAAAAGCAACTCCTTCTTAAATATGTAAAATCCCTGGTCTTTCTGCTAATGTATGCACAAACAGAACAGGATCTCCTTGATTCTTGCTCTCCTCCTCCTTTTTCAGGGCTAGAAACTCTCAGAATGGAATACAAAAATGTATTTAAGAGTTTCTTGATTGTGTTTTTACCAGTTTAACAACATGCCTCTGGCAACAGCAAAGATAACCACATATTTTTCCCAGTACTTAGCTGGGATAGAGATATAAGAATGGAGAAGAGGTGGTATTTACTACACTAAGAACACTTTGTTTTTAGTATGAATATAGACTTTTCAAGTTTACTTTGAAATGTAACTGATTTATATGAAAAAAATGAACATTCATTTAATAGAGAAAGATACTAAGTATGCACTTTGGAAAAGATGAACAGGGAATCAGTGTTTCCATATCTCTAAACTTGGGGACACTCAAGCAAAAAAAGCAGAAATGAGGCACATTCATACACCATACAGATAAAGGTATGGATACCCTTGCTACAAGCTGTTGACCATGATGAAGGTCCACACCTACTTAAAAAATAGACAGAAAAAAATAATCATGATGTATTTGTACACCAAGGGCTACTAGAAATGCAAAAAACCCACAAATTTTCTCTGTTTTGAGTAAGCTCCAGACCACAGATCGCTGGAAGCTGGAATCTATGGTCAGAATGCAAAATGTGCCTGCCCTGTTCTTGTGTGCCTTGGGCACTCTGGTCACTGTCAGACAAAGCTGAACCCTATGGGCCAAATAGGTCATGACAGAGGCAAGCCACTACTCCAGTTTGTTTCTTCCACCACCAACATTAACAGAAGTGGATTAAAGTTACTGTGTTATTTTTCAGTATTCAGCTTCATCTTTTTTTATGGACAAATGCTTAACTTTACAGGTCTGAAAAGAACCTAAGAACAGTATGAAGAGCTTGTATTTCACAGGGCATTCCAGACACAAAGATTTTTCTATTTTGTTTGTTTTTAATGAGCACAGCATTCCCAAGTGATTTGCAACTACATTTCAAAGGAGGATACAGAATTTGTGCCTATCTCCACAGACACATGCCAAAACTTATCCAGAATTGTTAACTCAATTTCAAAGGCATGGAAATACTTGACTAGCTCTGTCAGGTTGTACAAGAGTGCTCACAGATGGAACTCATCTTGTGCAGCACAATACTGTTCATCTATGAATAGGGTATTTTACAAAGAAACACCTACTCAAAGTCATGTTTTTTGAGAGAAGCTCAGCAAACATAGGGATTCCCACTGACTAGTAAATAAAGGCCTTTTCCACACCCACAACATGCTGTATAGAAAAATTTGTTCTTCTCAGACAGATGACAGGAAAATCTGCTCATCTTTCTAATTAGCATGGTTTATTTATATACACCGTATGTTATGAAAAAGTGTTTGTAAAGGAGGCCATCCTGTTGAACAGAGAGAACAACCTTCAGGGCAGATTTACAGAGATACTACCTGATTGCTCAGTCCTAATGCAACCTAGCTCTTGAGAAAAACAGAAGCATTTGCTGCCAACTGTGGCTCCTGCTCACTGTCACAGCAGTTACAGAGAGACTCCTAGCAACCCCCAAAGCTTTCTTTTTTAGCTTGCGGCTTTTCTTTCTCACTAAGTTGCCTATCTCGATTCCTCTGTGCAACACATTTTGTTGTTTTTTGCTATTAAGCTACCTATTACATGAGCCAGGACTTCTGGTCTGGTACAGGTAGAGCCCTATGGGAAAACCAGGTCTCCATAGACTATTCTGAGCAGGAAAAAGCGACTAAGATTTCACAGACCAAAGCCTTTAACACATTTCTTCTGCCTTTTATCACCTGCAGGTTACCTGTTCCCTGTGGTCAGGGCATTGCAACAGCCCTCTGACCGGAGGTGGTTGTCACACAAAACGAACCCTGCGGATTTGTTCGAAAGTCTTTGGGGATGTTGGGCTGCATGTTTCTGGCCACGGTTCGAAGCAGCCCACATTCAGACCCTCAGTTTCAGACCAGCTGTTCAGCAGCTCTGCAAGCAGAAGGCATCAAACAGCAAGACTCAGAAGTGCAGCAGTGCCTCTCTGACAGAAGTTGCATTCCCATCACAAATGCCACAGGGCAATATCCAGATCCAGTAACTGTACTTACTGCACAAGCTTATGAAACCCACCTGTATTCACCCTTCAGCCCAGTTTGCCCCTTGAGGCTCTCATATGAGGAGACAGCAAGACTAGCAGAATGAGTCACATCCTAATCCTTAGACTAATTCACTCACAGATGGTGCTGATGTCAAAGCAAATTATTTGTATGGAACTAATTTTGTGTAGTATTAGCACCACACATTATTATTTATTTTATTACTCTTTAGAACCCAAAGCAGGCTAGTTTAAGAGCAATCTCACTTCCACAGGGGTCTGAACTCTGGCAGCCTCGCCTAGCGAGCACATCGCAGGGACCTCAAGAGATCAAGTGTGATCCCCCATAAATGCAACCCCTGATTAAAGCAGGTAAAGACCAGTCCACATGCAGTATGTTTCTCAGGGGCTGTAACTCCTCCCTGAACTTGCTTAGGGCATCCTGAATACACTGACCAGAGGATGCTCTGCCTTGCAAAGCAGACATTGCCGGGGGGTGAAAGAAACACTGCACTGAGGTGGCAGAAGGGTGTAGAGCACCCCAGGATAACACTGCACTGACTGCTGAGCCAAGCTGAAGAGACAATGCTCCACTGGTACAGCAGAGGCCATGCAGCATGCTAGAAAGTGCACGAACACAACTGGAACATTAGTCAATGCAGGCTGCTCAACAAAAAGCATCTCACAGTGATAAGACAGTGCTACATCCTGTCAGGTTTGCAGACTCATTCTGCAGGCAGGCACAGAAGAAGAACAACAACAGTGACAACCAGTGAACGGCCATTGTGGCTGTTGGAGGCTTGCTTTTGCCCACAGCTCACGGGAGCCACCAGGAACTATGAAGAATACTGAGAAAGCTTGATGCGGCCACCTTCCCCACAGAGCAAGAAGGCAGAAGGGGTTTAGAGGTCCTATAGGGATGACTGCAGCAGGAGGCTGGGATGCAGCCCGCTTGGGCACTCCTTGGCAGAAGTACCACAGTGCATCTCTGTTGTCCTTGTAGTTCCAGACTGTAGGAATCAAAAGACCCAAAATGAGCACCAAGGACTGCCTGCTCCCTGTTCACCCAGCAAAAAGGTTTCTGGCATGGCTGATACAGAAACCCTGGGATCCTTCCCATCATATATCCTTGCCTTTAATGCTTTCATCCATGAAACGAGCCAAGCTTCTGACACCCTGTAGCCTAGTTAGAAAACTTGCTATTATTCTGGAAGCAGCTTGTGCTTTTATGCATAAATACCAGGAGACAGTAGAGAGACCAATGGAATTCATCAAGACACCAACATACAGGAAAAGACAACACAAAGATGCAACTTTTAACCTCGTTGCTGAAGACTTCAACACAAACATATGCAAAAATTAGCACAAAAATGTAGGTAAAAGGAGTTCTATTTCTGCCCGTGCTGTTATCCAATACCTAGAAGATCACTTAATCCTCATTAAAAATAATGTCTGCAGTAAACAATGTTAACAAAAATAAAAACAGACTTTCAGCCCAGCCAAGCACAATAAAGCAGCCAAATTATCTTTCCTGTATAGACGGTTTAGACTAATTTTCCCACAATGACTGTGCCTAAGGTTTTCTGTTTCTTTAATACATCATATACATATGCACCTGGTGACAGGCTTATAACAAAGATTTATGAAAATACTCTGAAGCGTAAAGCAGAACACTGTTGAGATAACACTTTGATAAGAAAAAAACACTTCCATCCACTGAAACAATTGTCAATGGTTAGACTGAAATGACTGAAGCTCTGCAGCAAGCTTATTCTACATACACATATCCTGTGCAGAGTATCAGGTATACAAACCACCTTTTAAAAATTAAAACATTCCATCAGTATTACATACTGTGAATCTGCATGTAATGCCACAGAAGACATCAGGGGAATCGCACACACCACATCCAGTATAATGTTTATATGTCTGCTGAAATAGAAGAAGGTTATCTACATACTGTCTGTAAGGCACCATGAAGGTACCAAAGCCACAAGAAATAGCACTAGTCCTTGTAGCTTATCTCTGCATTGGAGGTTCTCAGGATCTCAGATTCTTTAGAGCTTATCTCCTCCCTTACAGAAACCTAAGCCAGCATCCAACTTCCCTTCAGAATGACATTTGATAAAAGCAGTTGAAGAGACAAGTTCCAGTTTCCTTCAAGACTTCTATACCTATTAAGTGATCTGTGCACAGGCAAGAGAGTTGTCAGGCAGAGCAAACTGCCAGGTGTCCTGCTAGCTTCCTTATACCCTCTAACTACTGAGAGGGCAGTGTGCCTCTCCTTCCACTCCCCCACAAAGTAAAGGTTTGTCTCATGCAATGCAAGCCTTCTCCTTGGGCTTCCACAAAAATCTAGTCTGAAGGAGGGATCCATAACACCTACAAATAATATCCAAGGGTGTGCTGTACTGCTGTCCGAGTGGTGAGGGTGGTGGGGGAATACCACACATAGCTTTAATCTTACTCCCTTCCCAAACCCTTAGAGCAGTACCAGTAGCAGTGCCCATGTCCAGCAGCATTCCCTCTGCAGGGAAGACAGCCTAGCCACGTGAGATGTACAGTCCATCCAATCATCAGATATTTGAATTGTAATCATTCTACAGAAGTGACCGCTTGTGGAATGGGAGAGGATGGATTACTCCACTCAGTGGATGCTCCATTGTGCCTACAGATTGAAAGGCACATATATCCCCTGCTACTTTGAATGGGGCTGCCTTATTTCCATACCAGATTTCAATTTTAAGAGCAAACACTGAGTTTTAAAGCAGATTTGCTCCACTTAGGTAGGATTTGTAATCCCGTTCAGTGCTTTCACTGCCTTTCCAGCTTCTTACGAAAAGGATGATTTCTATAAACAAACAGCATATTCATCTTCCAGTGCCTCAGAACAGGCAATAGTGCTATCTTCTAGTTATCTTATAATCTCAGTTGTAGAGACTAACAAAACAGTTTGTAAACAGTAGAAAAAAGATGATTCAGGGTAGTATTGTAGAGCTGTTCAGAAGCCAGAAAAAAACTGCTAGTGTTTGATGAAGTGTGAAGTTCTGACCTCTTCTTGTGTTTTCATTTGTGTGACTGGACACAAAAAGAGCTAATGCCTTTTAACATTAGCCCGTAATCAGTTGTAGGCATAACAGTCACATGATGGGCACTGCAGGCTACATCCACACAGCACAAGTCCCATTTTTGGAACAAATTTCTTCAAGAAGTGGTTGTAACAATGCCTTTCTCCTGCAGAACTGCACGCAAGTTTGGGACCTGAGCCCCAGAAATCTCCTCCTCCTGAACTGCACAGTAATTTGCCTCTTCAAAAAAGAAACTCAGTTTAAGTAAGAAAAGCATAGTTGCAGTTTGCTGTAAAAAAGCTGGTTTCCCTTTTCAAACACATGTATTTTTATATGAACAATGTTAAAAGAACCCTTTGCTTCCCAAAAGGATAAAAAAAAGCAATCAGATTTCAAGTCTCTAGGTCACTCCTAAAGTAATGCCACCTATTTATTTCCATGGCAAATACAACAGATACAAAGAACACAATAACACTACTTGATAGAGATCAAATTCTCAGCTACAGAACACTTTCCGTATATAGTCACCACCACTAGCTAATTCACACACATGAGCTGATTGAGACACCCTTCACCTTGCAGTGACAGCTGTACATGGCCATCCAGAATGGGGCCTTTCACACCGGTGCTGCCACTGCTGAAATGTACAACTCACCTCCTCCCTATGCTCACATTCTCTGCTTGGTCTCCAGAAACATTCAGCAAGTGTCAATGAATGTCAGTAGGTGCCTTTTTTCCCCCTGTATGGAGGAATCCAGTGACACACCTTTGCTTCATATGCACTTCCATGTCAGACACCATTTTGTCAGAATACCCCTCTGCACCATCTGTCACAGGGCAACCACATGTAACAGGACACTGATGGAGAGTTTCAGTTTCAACTGCTGTACCACCAACACCCACCTCTGCTGTGGTAGGCCAACATCATAAAAATGGAGGCACTGCTTTTAGATATTTACTTATTAGGACTGCTCCAACAGTACCCTGCGTGCAGCAGAAGTGCTCAGAGAGCTCTCTGCAGGGATCCTGACTTTTGCTGTGTGACATAGAGGTCACAGGTACCTGAGATACAACAGTCAGATAGAAAGAGCTTTTATCACTTACAATAGATGAAAAAGAGAATGAATGCAGGACCTTGGATGTGCTTCTCTCTAAAAGAATATGCTGATGGACTTGAGTATGAACAGCTACTACCTCTTAAAATTAAAGTCTATAATTTCACTCTCCATTGAAAATTGAAACTGCTTTTGCAGCTGTACATCAAAACCCCATACACAGCAATTCCCTGAATTGCTGTGCAAAGAAAAAAATATCAAAACAAAACAATTAAAATAAACTGCTGTTACCACACAATTCTGTCCTGTTTCTTACATAGGTTCTGGCTAAGTCTTGCTCATCCGATTTATTTCACCACACCACAGGTTTGTTCTGGCAGGTCAGTCTCTGCTGAGCAGCTTGTTGCACTAGCATCTCTCCCTTTCTGAACTGCCTTGACAACTCCCCAGCTCTGACCTAGTCAAGGAAACCCCACCAGCTAGAAGTTCAAGCTCCTGCAGCTACATCTGTTCCTGTTTACTGCTTAAAAGCCTTTTCCACATCTATTCTGCAATGCAATACATTAGGAGTGATGTAGTACTAACACAGCCCTGAATGACAGCTCATTTCACTTAATTGTTAATCCACTTCATGGATATCACCTTCTTTCTTCTCCAACGGGGACAATGAAAAAAAGAACATGCTGTAGTAGTATCTGTGGATAGAATATAATAATAGTGTCAAAATGCCTTTCCAAACCATTCAGTGGAGAAAATATAAAAATGACAAAAAAAACCCCAGGGAAAATTAAAAAAAATCTTATGAGAAAGGAGCCATCTTCAACAAACCAATTAAGTCTACACCACATTTCTTGTATTCTCAGTGTATCTTGTTGTTTTCCCACCTTTATTCATTTCTTCAGTCCAACCACTGTATTTATTTAGGTTTACAGAGACAAAAACAGCTGTAGGCTGTACAGATTACCTGTATATCAACACATTCCCTACTATAAACTATTCTAACCACATTATTACTACAGAGAAACTGCCATAACTTATAATTTTAAAATCCAAAATATAACAAATTAAATGTCTTCCATAATTTTACAATTTTTTTTTTCCCAATAAATTCCTCCTTGAACTGATTAAAGACAGCCATAAGTTCTTGGTTTTGTGAGAAAAATCATTGTTCTCACAGCTGAAAGTTAGTTTGGGCTAAGTCTTTACTGAAATTATTATAGGTTCTGACTAAGAATCAGTTTACATACTCTCCAAGGCTGTATCCTCTCCACTGCTAGTAACTCAAAGAAGTTATCTGCTGTACAGCCTCTGTTCAATAGTCCTCTTTATCTAAGCTCTTAAGACTGTCCTTTTATGTGGTCCTGCCTGTATATTCACTATTCATATGAAGAACACATGCATCTGGAACTTATGGTTCAGAGTTCTGTGGATTACAACTGCTGTAGTAAGCTCATATGACTTGCACAAATTGTACCATCACTCTCAAAAAGCCTTTCAGACATGGCAACCCAAGAACAGAAAATTTCGCCATACAGTGAGGAAGCCCTCAGTCACCTACACAAGAAGTAGGAAAGTCAACCTCTGAAGTTGAAATAATGCTTATCATATTCCTTTCAAAATCTGGGCTTTGAGTGTGTGTTGCTCAATATATTAGCAATCATAAAATCAAGAACCATTGCCCATCTCTAAAGCAAATGCACACATCTCCATGAAGTAATTCCATTTGCATTCAAAAAAAGCTCTGTGCAGATAGGTTAATATCACAGATAATGCTGGACTCTCATGAGTAGGGTAGGTACTCATCTTCTGTGGGGAAGACCTCACTGCAAAAGAGTTGTGTGAGGAGCGAACCAGTAGAAGAAAATGTTTCCTTTAAACTTGTTCAAACCACAGTTCATTGCTTATGCACGTCCCATGTTCTTTTGTTTGTTTTTGCCATCAAGATTCCCTGAACTACTGAGCACTTCGTTTTCTTAACTATCTAAAGAGAAAGCTTATTTCCAATACCATGCAATTACTAAGCAACCACTGGCAATCAAAAATTGTTTTAGATACCTTGCAAAGGACACAACTCCTCAACAACCTCCCCTTTTCAACACAGATGTTGCTGCGCTGTCCAAAGGGAGATTCAACTTAGAAACAACTGATTCTTATTCCTGTGCATTTTCAATTAAAAACCAATCCCAGTTAGCCAGCCTTAACCAAGTTATGTTATTATACATTTAAATCCACACTTACCTGCTTAATCTGATCTCAGCCATGACTAAAAGGAATCTTATAGGCACATTTAATGCACAGCTGAAAGTTAAGTAAATATATACGCAGAAAATGAGATGCATATTTCTGCTGCCAGGTTACATCAAACATGCCAAACTCCTCCCTGACTAGAAATTCCATTAATTACTACAAGTTTGAAAGGCACTCTCCTGCCTTCTCCATTTCTCTTTAAAGTTCCCTCTTTAAAGTTCCAAGAGTTTTCTTGAAATGAACTATCTTCTCCCCCTCTTAAAACAGTGGAAAGTTGGCACTTAATTTTATACTAAAGAATTCAGAACAAAATGAAGAGAGCAGTTAACATGAAGTGATGTGAGAGAAACAAGTTGAGGTATCAGCACTACTCACAAATAAGGAGTAACCTGTCAGAAAACACCTTCCCCTCCTTTCTACAATTTTTAATTTGGCCAGAACATGCAATAATCCATCCTTCCCCAAAGGCAGATTTAAAATGAGATGTCTTGCCACCCTTCTGCATTTGGCATGAGAACTGTTTTTCCCTTTGGGAGTCATGGCCAGATTCCAGCATCTCTGAAAATATATTTTCCACCCACTCTTTTGAAGGTGTTCAGTAGCTTGAAAATAAGTTTGGGAAAAAAGAAAATCAGAAAGACAATATTAACTACTCACTTTTCAGAGAAGTGACTCAGAGGTTTTAGAATGTTATAAACCCCAATAACCTATTAGTTGCTACTAATACTGGGCCTTCTACATTGTGCTGTCCAAATGTTCCCCTCCTCTGTCCTGCAGGAGGAACTAGCAGAACAACACACACCACAGGGGGAGAAGCTACTGGAGAAGGGAGCCAGAGCCTCAGGCTCCTGATAACTAGGCTGCACTCTGCTATGACAGTTCTTAAGTCCCTGTGCTTAGCTCTCTCTGGCATGCCTGTCACATTGTGAACATCTGGACTTTCACACATTTGTGAAGTAACAGCATGCATCTAATTCCCTGTGTTGCCTTCATTACCAAGGAAAACATGTTTTACCACAGTGATGCATCTCTACTAAGGCAGCTGAGTCCCTCATCAACTGCCACTGCATGACAGCAAGGCAGCAAACGATGTCAGAACATTTGAGGCCAGTGTAAAGCAGGCAGTGAAAGCCAGAACACAACTCACTTAAGTCACTTCTGATTTCACTCCAAAGAAAGTCTCACATCTCCACCTCAGAAGCCCAGATGATGAGTCCTGAAAAAGTTACTTATTTCCAAACTATTGTGGAAAAACTTCCTTAGGCCTCACAATACATTAAGCCCTGTCACTACGAATGCTCTTTTAGAACAGGAACTCTCCCGCCACAAAAACCTATTCTGGATTTAGCTTTACTTTCCAGCACTGCTTTTCTTACAAAGACGCTAAAGGTACCTTTCAAGAACACAACATAAACAGAGCAGCATAAAATCTACATTGGATAGCACACTAAACCAGGTGCATAACAATATCCTTGATTAAACTAGAATGAAGCCAAGTAAGGAACACTGAAGAATAACTCAGGATTATGCTAGATCCAAAACTTACATTTGAAAACAGACTGGAACACTAGAAGATCATGCTTCAGATACTTAGTTTGCAGAGAGGCAACTCATAACTTGTTCAATTATTCTCTAATTAGTTGGAGGCACAACTGTTCTCTCAAACAACATAGCTCAGTTTCTACCTATACAGCACTTCTCCTGCTACTTCTTACCACATACGTTTATACCACATACAGCTCAGCCACGTTTGCATTAAAGCACACTGGGAAAATCTGTGCACCCGTTCTAGCATACCTCATTGAAAGTAGCATGAAAAGGAAGAGAGAAGGGGGAAGAAGAGGTAAAGGATAGGACAGCACCCAGAGGCTGTATGTGCTATGCATAACAGATAGGTAATGCCCCTTGGCATACTGTTGAGTCTCCAGTCAGAAGGATTGTTGGGAGACGAGGGCTGAGAACTCCTCTCGACAAAAGGAAAGGGCTCACCAACTTCACTGCACAAATACAGCTTCTAGAAGGACAAAGCATGGTTAGTTATATTCATTAGGCAAGGACATATCTCCACTTGCTGTAATTTTTGCAGAAAATTCATTGTTCTCACAGCTGAAAGTTAGTTTGGGCTAAGTCTTTACTGAAATTATTATAGGTTCTGACTAAGAATCAGTTTACATCACTGTAGGATTCCTCTGAGCAGGTAACAGTATTATTATCATGATAATTCCCTAAGATAAGCAAGCAATTAATCATCCTTCAAATTTACTGGAGAGAACACAACATATCAAGAAAAAAACAAAACAGATTTTACAGCTGTACCTGTGGGACATAAGTACCCTATGATCTGGCAGGAACAGCTGGTGTTTTGGGCTACAGACAAGAACTGAGCTGCACTCTGCAAGAAGTGCTGATCCCACCCAGGCCTTCACATGATGGTGTGGCAACAGGTTGCCACACTGCAGGCTTAAAACAGGGAGGCAACCAGCACACAAGGCAGCTGCATTCCAAACAAGACAGGTTTTGCAGCGCTGATCAAGCCAGAAAGAGGCCACTGAAATTTTGTCCAACCCAAACGAGTTTTATGCATCTTTTTGTACCAAGAGAAAGGAGAATGGAAAGAACAGGTGTCTTCCCTCTTTGTATTATGGCATGCAGCAACTTGCCATAGCCAGAGCACTTGGTGCTACATCTGGGTGGGGATGGATGCGACCACACAGGTTTTAGCTACCCCATGCTTTCAAAAACAGTTTTTTGACTCAGCATCTTTCAAAAAACAAAAGAAATATTGAAGAATGTTTTCAATTCCTATACTGGACATAAAAAACCCTCTGTTTTAGAAGTCCAATCACTTTTATTTTCTGTAGAATCAAATCAATTTTCCACCGGTACAGAATTTTCAGTTGCCTACATTATGTCTGTATTACAGACATTTCATCCACTGGATGACATCAGTGTATTCAATCAGATGGTATGTGGAAAGCCTCCTATTCCCCTTCTACAGCAGCTTTCTAAGCAAGCCACAACATTCATGATCTTGGCCATCAAAACAATCTTCTTCAAACTGTTGTCGTTTTTGTTTAAATCCTCACAGCACCAAGATATCCTTAAGATAAATGACTTCGTGTTATTACTGAAGGAATTAGATTTACCAAGTCAGTAAGAATTCTGCATTTTAATCATTTGTATTTGATTTACCCCATTTTCCATCAGAAAATAAAAAACTTGAAGAATGAATTATTCTTGATGTAAATCCCTAGCAGGACTCTCTCAATCATGTTAGACCTTCCCTCTGTTAATTTTTCCTGCCTCCTGAATGAAACTATGCAACAAGTCTAATTACTTTGTTATTTAAAAGTTCTCATCTTTAAAGGCTGCAAAAATAGAGAAAGCTAAACTAGTGCATAGCAATTCCACAAAGAATAAAGCATTATAAACTCAGTATAGCATATGAAGATCATGTATATTTGTGCTTTGCTATCTTAACATTCCATAAAGAAAAAAATCTGTACACAGAGGTTTTGAACACTTCTACTGAAGAAAATCTACTCAGACAAAAAGAGCAAAAAAAGTCACTATTCAAAGACAGTATTTGTTTGCCACAAATTGTACATTCTTACTGTGATATAGGAATAATAATAATCATCTGCAGGAAGCTACGTTTCCAGAAATTATAGCATAAAAAGAAGCTTCAGTGTTATTTGGCAAACTTGGATAGATTTGCTGATAAGTTTTTTTATTTATTTTATCACTACTTTGTTTATTAACTTCCTGTCGAGCAGCTCATTGTGGGTTTGTTCAACTAGAGAAAGAACCACTCAGTTTACAGCACAGATTCATGTATAAATCAAGTTCTGCAGACACTCTACTCATCTTATGTGTCAACAGAGAAAAACATCTTGAGAAATTTAAGACCATTGAGATTTTTTTTTAAAAACTTTGAAGGAACACTGTTATTACAAAGCACACCTGGCTCACAGTAAAGCATTTCATCTAAGCATGTGCCAAATCATGTATATTAAAGGATTTATTTATGTTGAAATTTACTGTGACAACTTATGCTCCATTTTCCATTTTTTGGAGTTCTGTGACAATTTTAAGAAGTTCTATCCTCTGCATACAGTCAGACTTACTGTTTTCCTAGCTTTCCCAAGCACTGAGCTTGTTTCTTCTCCGTGGATACATTTCCATTCTATTTACTTGCACTGGAGAAACAGCAAGCTTCCCCACCCACACAAATCAAGATTCAGGGGCAAATTCAGAGTTGAAAATGAAGAGACATTTTGCAGCCAATAGGGGAAGAAAATCTTAAATCAGCTAGCTGTTGCACTAACAACATCAACTAAAGGAATTGTGGAGCTTATTCTACCCTTTATCAATAATGCATGGCTGTGCACAGACAATTTATAGCTGTTTTCCATCACTAGGTATTGTGTAGTACTAAATTAAGTCTACAAAATTCAAGGACAGTCCACCCACACAGCTACTGTAAGCTAGCCAGGCCACTCTGAATAAACATTTTAAAGGCATAAAGTGAGTTTTATTAGCATGCTGAGCCACAGCTCTTAGTGGACAAAGCATCTCCTTAGAAAAGTTAGAAGTACACTTAGCAGAAAGCAAGATGAGTTGCTCTTATGCCTTACAAATAAAGAGCATAAAAGATTATATACATGCAACAACTCAATGCCTTGAATCCATTACAATTAAAATCTAAAGCAAGAGAAGAACTTATTTTCAGTTCTAGAAATCCTAAGACAGGTGCTGAACTGCTCAAGTCCTGATAACAAAAGAGATAAGAAAAAAAGATGGTTTTGACTGGTTTTGTGTACATTTAAGATTGAAGATTAATAGATTTTTTTTTTAATCCTTCACACATCATAAATCAGAAAAAACACATGGCTGGCTTTTATCAGCTTAATGAACTAGTCATCACACTGAAATTTCTTCATTACATTTACAAAACCAGTAGACAAGCTGAAGGTTGGGCTCCACAGCAGGCATCCTAAAGCGAAAGATAGTACAGCACAATCCAGTTATGTTCAGTCAGTCCTAAGTCTTCATCTCACATCAGTTCCAGCACTTAACTGAATTACACTGCATATCTGAAACATGAGCGTTAAAAGACTCTGAGCATAAAAGCTGGACAACAGCAGCAAAAGGATGCTGCCACCAGGTCTGCGCATCCAGGTTCCATGCAGACTCTGCAGCGGTCACCAAAAAGCCAAGAACCTCTTCATCTTTGGCAACCAGTACCCATTCAGGTGCTTAGCATGGTTGGTAGTTTCACCAGGAGCTGGGTTTGGGTCACACTATAAGCTTCCGCTGCTGTTTCTGTTACCCATTATCTCTCTAAAAATGCCTGCAAGGATATCTGGGATCATTTTCATACAAGCAGTAATCCACTTCAGACGGGATTTCATGGGTCTCTCTAGGTAGCTGGTGTGACAAAATAATGTCCCTGCCTGGAAAACTCTTCATGTGGGAGGGTCAAGAGTGTAATATAGCAGAGCTGAGCCCTGTGACTGGTTTGTAGCACACTGAGCAGTCACAGCTATGAGCAGGAAGGATGCAAGAGACAGTACTTGAGCCACATCCATTATCAGCTAATCATGTGGAAATGTCTGGCCCAAAAAGTAATGTCACAGAGTTTGTGGGTATGAAGAGGGAGACAACGCTGATCAATGACAGCAGGATCTGCAAACACTGAATTTTCTAAAGCAGGTTATCTACTGTTACATAATTAAATTTAACTGCATGGTAGGTTTTCTCAGAACTCAGACCTCTGAAGCTAACCAGAGCTAACCTGCATTGTGAAAGTTATTTCAATGCTTCAGTGAGCCCAGAAAATTCTGGAAGCAAAGGATTGGGCTCAATACAACCTGTGCCACAGCAGCAAACCTCTCCATGTTTTCTGAACTTGTTCCTATGTTGTACCCTGTGGAAGCAGAATGCCTGCTCTCTACAGGCAGAAAGTACCCTGGATTACGTTGTACCAAGACACAGTCTCATTTGTTATTAAGTCTGTTTTCTCCATGAAAAAGTCGAAATGTAAACAACTACAGATTTAGCTAAGGAAGGTAGCTACTGGATATTTTTCGTTAAATGTCCCAGAAAAAAAAGACACCAGGTTTTTGTCATTTACCCTGCTGTTAAATGACAAACTGTAATTTGAAGTCCGAGGAGACTGGAGTGAAATAAAACACTTCCATAAATGAAGGCTCCAAGACCCTGGGATTGTCTGGGTTTTTTCAATGCCATGAGGCAAACCTTGGCTTCATAAAAATTAATTTTATGAAGCATGCTGTTTCTCCCACATTACCACACCTGATTATGGAATTCAGCACAAGCACCATCATCAAGCACTCTATTCAGAGGATGCTGACTTACAACTTGAAAGACCCACTGTTATGGTAGCCATGTTATAGATTCATAGATACATTAGGTTGGAAAGGACCTACAAGNGTTAAACTGAGCATCAACCAACACCCCCAGGTCTTTTTCCTCTATATATTCTTCAAGTCATTCTGCCCCAACCCTATAGCATTGCATGGAGTTATTGTGGCCAAAGTGCAGGACCCGGCACTTGGCCTTATTGAACCTCATCCCATTGACCTCAGCCCAGCTATTCAGCCTATCCAAATCCCTCTGAAGGGCCTCCCTACCCTCCGGCAGATCGACATATCCTCCCAACTTGGTGTCATCTGCAAACTTACTGAGGGTACACTCGATCCCCTTGTTTAGGTCATCAATAAAGATATTAAACAAGATGGGCCCCAATACCGACCCTTGGGGGACACCACTCATAACAGGACGCCAGCTGGACTTAACTCCACTAACCACTACCCGCTGGGCACGGCCCTCTAGCCAGTTCGTCACCCAGAGAAGAGTGAACCTTTCCACACCATGGGCTGCCAGTTTCCCCAGGAGAAGACTGTATGTTAGTATGTCAGAGCAGCAGAGCACCTGCATGGACCTAAGATGGACACTCTGCTGTCGCAGTCCTGTGACAAGGACTGAAATTG
This sequence comes from Odontophorus gujanensis, assembly GCA_013399175.1. Lineage (NCBI taxonomy): Eukaryota > Metazoa > Chordata > Aves > Galliformes > Odontophoridae > Odontophorus > Odontophorus gujanensis. The sequence continues at coordinate 8,327 of VXAB01004215.1, read as the reverse complement.
GAGGAGTCTTTTTCTTAACAATGATGTTGCTTCCTGTCCTTCTCAAGGAGGAGCCAGACAGTCACTTCTGTTTTGGCTCTGAGACAGCCAGTACAACTTTTCCAGCCTTTCTGTATTCACACTTTACCTTGGTCCACATATCTCCTTAAAATTTCCTCCTGTCCCACACTGCACTACAAATACCCTCAACACATTCCCCCCCACAGCCAAGCTGCAGCTATTCATAAACCCACCCTACTCAGGGATGCTGGCCAGGGATGAGCAAAACCTAACACATCCCTGTCCCCTAAGCCCAGAAAGCTGTGCTTTGGCTGTAGGTGCACCTCACCACAGTCAGGGCACAGCTGTGGCATGCGGCTGCACAGGAACTGGGACAAACCTCAGTGCAGTGACAAGGAGTTTCCCTATTTAGCCTTTTCTAAGGATTTTCTCCTCCCTGCCAGCTACAGCCCTGCCATGAGTCCTAGAAGCAGTTGTGGGTGCCTTTCCCTAGCAGAAAGCAAGTATTCGACGGCAAAGAGAACTGGATTCACTTTCCAGGGCTTTTTCTAAAGAAAACTAGGAGTGAGAGCCCAGGACAGGTATGAAAGGAACCATCTTGAGGTCTGTCTGTCTGCACAAGACAGCACTTAAACTGCAGTGAGCTACCTCAGACAGACAGTGATCACAGTCTCGTATTTAGCCTTCAAGAGATAAGTTCTAGAAGATCTCTCTCACCCAAACCCACAGTACAATACAGTGCACATAACAAAGATGAAGGAAGTAGTTCTTTAAAGAAAATAAGGTGTCAGTGACCACTCCAGATAATAGCTGTCAAACATGAGGGAACCCCGGGACACAGCAGCAAAGAGGCCCTTCACAAAGTGATGAGCTCTCTGGGACTGGTCTACCACAAGCTTAATTCAGGCACAACCCCTGCTTACCCAGATGCCTCTACAGTGAAGAGATTGCATTGTGCATGCAGTGTGCACAGCATAGTTGGTCAAAAAGCAACAGCAGCATTTACCATGAAACAGATAATACAGATATGAAGCTGAACAGACAGGTGCAAAATACAGGCATGTTTAAATTAATGAAGGCATTGACACTGCAGCACCTTCAGTTAGAGTAGAATGGTCACTTAACCAGCTATAGTTCTATAGTTTCACTCAGCTTTTACAGTCTTCAGTTTCTCTTACCTGTATTTTTTGGTGAAGGACATGTCTCAACCTGACATCCCATAGAGACAGAAGACTAAATCTTTTCACTACCAGAACTTCATTAACATGCAGGTGGGGTATTAAGGTAGTCTAATGGAAGGATATATGTATAGACAGAACTGGTTATCCAGGGAAAGATATCAAGTCATTTCTTCATTGCATCATTTTTTAGCTTCCTGAGGTGGTATTTTATCCTGGTTGGCAAATACTTACAGTCTGGTCCAGTGTTACACAGAATACAGATATTGCAACAGTATGGTTTATTACAGACCCAGAGATGGGACTGGGTAAGTCCATGGGACCATATCTGTATATTCATCATCTTTCCACTTTCCCCCAGCAAAACAAGTCACATCTTACCTTAAAACGTTGTAACAGAAATGCCAGATCCTCTGCTTTCCTTTAGGCTTTTCTGAGCACTGGAAATAAAGGCAGAAGATTCAGCTAGTTCGATTCTTCAGCATCTGACAGCACATTCAGGAATCCAAAAGTCATCCTATGAGAAATGAAAAGTAAGCACACATTACACATGTTGGGCAATATATCACATACTCAAAGCTGCAAATACCTGGTAAAGCCATGCTACTAAACAATAGCAATATTAACCTTTCATATTCACGATTGTTCTGTCGTTTTTGTTTTCCAAGATGTAATGCACACAAGCAGTATTTTGGTTACCACACCCTAAAAAGAAAACACACATCTTGCAAAAGATATGTCACTCTGTAGCGCTTTCCCAGTTTAAATCCTCTTTGTTCAAACAGCAGTCCATGTGAATGAACAGGAACAAAGCTTGGACACAACAGGATACACCAGCCATCTCAGTTAGGGAAACACAGCAGTGTACAGAATGCAACTCAGTTCTAATCTGAACTGAGAAATGCAGCAGAAGTCCATGTGAGCTAAGCAGCAGTACTGTATAACTCAGAATGCCTCTGCATATGAAAGACATGGATGCATTTTAATATTTATCTTTATTTAAAAAAAGAGACGATTGTCTGCTCTGTCTTATTTCCCTGATTGGACTTTATTAGAATTCTTATCTTGCAGGGATTTGCACTTCCAACAGTTACAGAGTAAAGATGCATAGACTGCAGTTAACTTCATAGCTGCACCACTCTCTGGAACACAGGACAGCTCTTTCCTTTTCTTCCACAGCAGTTCAGGTAAGGTGTTCTGCCAGCAAGGTTTAGACAACTTATTTCTGACTTCCATTTAATTAGGCATTTTTTAAGTTGTACATAAGCAAACTTCCCAAAACCACAGGTGGACAGAGACACCAAGGCCCCTGTTCTGGTACTGATACACCCCACCACACAACCATTCACTGGTAGGGTCCAAAGCAGTTACACTCCAAGATTGCGCTGGAGTCTCACCATGTGCAGACATTCAACAGCTAGACAATGCTGGTAGGACATCTGACAGCTACCTAGCAATGAGACAGGAGAACAATCTCTGTCTGGCATGACTTCAGAGGTTCTGAAGATCCCCTTCCCTCCCCCCTCCCCCCCCCCAACACACCCACCCCCACCCTCCTTCACACTTCTTTCAACACTTGTGTTGTATACNTAAAGATGCATAGACTGCAGTTAACTTCATAGCTGCACCACTCTCTGGAACACAGGACAGCTCTTTCCTTTTCTTCCACAGCAGTTCAGGTAAGGTGTTCTGCCAGCAAGGTTTAGACAACTTATTTCTGACTTCCATTTAATTAGGCATTTTTTAAGTTGTACATAAGCAAACTTCCCAAAACCACAGGTGGACAGAGACACCAAGGCCCCTGTTCTGGTACTGATACACCCCACCACACAACCATTCACTGGTAGGGTCCAAAGCAGTTACACTCCAAGATTGCGCTGGAGTCTCACCATGTGCAGACATTCAACAGCTAGACAATGCTGGTAGGACATCTGACAGCTACCTAGCAATGAGACAGGAGAACAATCTCTGTCTGGCATGACTTCAGAGGTTCTGAAGATCCCCTTCCCTCCCCCCTCCCCCCACAAAAGACACTTATCCAGGTCTTACTGCATATTTCTCTAAAGCTTTGGTATGAGAACGTGAGAAAATTTTGATTCAACCTGTAAAAACTACAGAAGTGTAAGCTTAATGGACTACAAAATAATTATTTTTACTATTAATTAATACACTGGCACTCAAAACAAGTCCTCAAAACGGGTCAGTGCATCCACATATAGGTTGTTCTAATCCCACACTGTTTATAGAACAGTCTACTAAGGGAAACTGTCTTCACAAGCTAAAATAAGTATTTTTCTTAAGACACAACAGCTCACAATCCCAACTTACAAGAAGTTGCACAGGGGAGGCAGAAGACCAGCTGGGTTAACTCAAAGCCTTGTAGCCCCACTGAAACAAAACCAAATTGCACAGGCAAGTGGTGGCAGGAATATATAACCTGTGAAGATTATAGGGATGTTGCCTGAGAATGCAGGGAGAGAATAAGAAAGGGACAACTGGATCTGAAATCCAGTGATTATTAAGAACTTCCCACTCTAAGAGAAAAATGTGTGTGAGATGCACATTCAGGTTCCTTGATGGTGGGTCCATAGAAGCTGACAGGAATCCAAAAGCCACACAGATGTTCCCTTAGGTAGGCTTTAAAACGGTATTCAGTGTTCTTGAGTGATCCTCAGGAAATGAGGGGCTATTTCTTCCTCCCTCCATCCAACAGTTCTGCAATACGTTCAAGTACACATACAGCCATTAATGCAAAATACAAACTCGTTTATATGCATTCTACCTACTCATTCTAAAAATGGTTGTTGTATTTCAACAGACTATTTAAATACATATTCATGTACCTAAAATTAAAGAAATCAGTAATGCACAAGGAATCCTGACCACAGAACATAGTTACATCCTTGGAGCTACATATTCATAGGTAATGGGAAGCACCAGTCAATGCAATTCTGTACAGCCTCCTGTTCCCTAGTTTTGTAGGGAACAGGGTTACATCAGATTCTTCTAAGAGCCTCAGTCTGATACTTCAAGACTTCGGCCTTCACTTTCAAGACATTCAATCACAGTTACATGTCCAAGTTGATGTTTCAAAGGTGCAATAAAACTGTCTTTCAAATACCTGTTACCATACCCAGAGAGTTATGTGCCCACAACATGATGTCAAGATTGTTCAGATATTACTCATGACTCAATTTTGCCTCAAAATATTTTTATCTTTGGCTGTCCTCCCACAGCCATCATATCTGTATCAGATCAATCTGTACCAGGTAGTCTGTCTAATTCAGCTGAAGCAAGTGTTTATGCCAGCATCTGGGAAAGATCAATTTGAGAGCAAAATGATATGACAATAGCCAGGACTAGGACATGGCTCCAGCTTCAAGATGAACAAGTGACAGCTTTGAGAATCACACCTCTGAGACAAGCAGACAAAAAAAAAGAATCAGAAATCACTTAGGAGCTAAGATTTATCACATACTTTGTTGTCCTCCATGCCAGACGGGGAAAAAAAAAAGCTTCAGTTTTGCCTTTTAGCCTAAACAATCACAGCAAACAGTCATTTGACTCCTACACATCCAAGCCCCACCAAAACAAAAAACGTGCTGCACACTCATTTTCCCTTAAGGACAGAACAAACCACACCTAACAGGTGTTAATCAAAACATCAAACATTAGAAAAAACATTCTGACACAATGGAGATTTAAAAATATACATGCAACACTGCAAGCAGGATTTGAATCTGTACAGAATGGATTTATGCATCTCCTATCAAAAAGCAATTGTGCTTCTAAACTGCCTTGCAAATGGCAATTTAAATTCAATCCTGGGAAAAAAACTGACTTAACTGATTAACACAAGTGAGTACTAAGTAGACGCAAAGAAAAGCAGAAATGAGAACAGACACAGAAAAAACAATTAAGCAGAGATATTACATATACCAGTGTGAGCAAGTGCTGATAAAGCTGGTCATCTTTACAGGATGCTCTATGCTTGGTAACACTTTACATTTAAAACAAAGCTGGATATGTAACAGATTCTGCAAACTTGTGTAGACAATTTTCCATGGGAAGTCTATGTATTTCACAGGCATATTTCAGTTTGACAAGTTCTCCACAGACTGGTAACACATACACTGAATCTTCTCTTTTCCATTTTAATACTGTTCAACACCTCTGCCCACACACACACTTCCCTCCAGCAGACCTCCAGATTGTCTTACCTGAAGAGGAAGTTATGCTGGTCTAAAATAACACCAGCCCCTCAACTGCAGGGACACACGTGGACAACACACTGAAAATGCCTCAGTTATCATGTCAGATGCTTTGAAGTCAGTTAAAGATGCGGAGCCTAGCATCAAAAGGGTAATTATACTCTTACTAGGGAATAAAAGTTTTGAAATAAATTCATATTTGAAGATAGCATTTTCCAAGGTAACAAGACTACATGCTAGTGAATACATGTATTTTTGGACAGAAGGCTACCACATATCCCAAAGTAACATTCAATCCTGGTACACTTCACTGATATAAGACCTCATAATTGCTACATAACTAAGGCTGTGTCTGCATGGCACAAAGCACCATGCTAATTAATCCTGGAGACAGTAATTAATCTAGGTAGGTTGCCATGATAACTACACTGATGCCTTGGGAATCTCCCCTCACCAAATATTATGCTATTTGGTCAAACACCTCCAAGCACTGTCACCCACTTCTAAGATGAGTCTCATACCAAGGAAGAACCTCACAGAAGGGCATTTCATCTCAAAAGATGCCACATTAGTCTCAAATTTAAAAAGAATCTATAGTAGGCGATACCAAGCTATACATTACATTAATTCTTGCCAAATAGCAAGATAATTGGTTTGTACTGAGGATGCTAGGGTACTAGGAGGCAGGCCACAAGAGAGTGTATTTGTGGACAGTCTCCTTGGCCTCAGCACAGAAGTTTCAGGTCAGCATCTCAGAGGCTAACTGTAATAATGGTGAAAGTCTGCCAACCCTTCAGCTACAGCCATGCACCCCACAACAATTCAATTTCTCATCTCATCTTAAGACACAGCAAGGAGAGATGCTCGTACGTGCTCATGTAAGTGTTCACAAGCTGGTACATTGCAAATGCAGATAAAGGAGTCGCTGTATTAGCTAGTACATTAAAAAAAAAAAACAACTAGTGTTGCCAAACTCCACGGCTTTCCTTTTAACATTAAGGTGATAAAACAAGTATTGGGCTAAAGCCAAAGCTACCTTATCTGCTATAACTGATGCCTCCTGTTGGAACAGAGATCAGCTCTTCACATACTGCAAATGGACTTTGAACTTTTTGAGACTTGTTAAAGCACAACATAAGGAAAAACACGCTCAGTAGCAGCTTGAAGCACCTGCTCCAATAGAAACTGGTCTCTGAACAGCCAGAAAGCAAGAGGAAAGAGGAACATCTGGCAGATAATATAACCTGCAACAGAACACAGCTAGCTAGCACAGAATAGATATGCAGAGGTCATTTACAGCGGCACAAAGCAAGCAGAAGTCACAGAAGTGTTTTACTGCTAATCTGAACAAGTAGTTTCAATGTCTGAACAGTCCCTGGCCCATATGTCACTGCTTCTCAATCCACACCTAAAACCAGACCATTCCTGGCCAGTCCTAAGTCTAGGATTGGAAGGATGGCCTTTCTCAAGTCTGGCATACCTTCCACAAAGCACAGTCCATGAATTTATGCATGAGTTACTTTAGCAACAGGACTCACATTGCTGGTAAATGTGATACACTTTCTAGAACCTGGCAGGCAGGACTGGCTTCTCACATTTCAATTAGTTTGCACAGGTAGAGGTCATAGTGCCTGAAAGGACAGCTTCACCTTGGTCCTTGGTTTGCACCGTATCCAAGTGAAACCTTGCAGACCCATAAAGTGATCAGTCTGAACAAGCAGATTGTTTAGCAAAAGCACTGAGACAACTGTTTTCTCTTGAAAAGTGCCCTGCTTTCCTACAGCATGGAACCACACAGTTCTGAGCTCTCTTCGCTCTTATCAGATAGGACAAGCACTCAAAACCATCAGGTCCAGCATTGTCAAATACTAGTCCTATACTACTGGAAAAATAATTGTTGAAAAAAATAATATTAATTCACTAGAAATTAAATAACATTTGGGAAGTATGCGTTAGAGTAACAATTCTCATGCTTAGACACAAAATGCATTAGCAAAAGAAAAACTGAAGGATGTCAAAAACACATTTGCTATATGATCACTCTCTTTCCCTCAACAGGTATTTAATACATATGTAGGACAGACACAACAGAAAAACTGTCTCCTTCAAAAGACATAGGTTTTTATTTTTTTAATCCAAAGGCTGCAAGTCTGTGGATGAAATACAGAAATAGCCTAGGTAACCCTTCACCAAAGTGTTCAGTCTTTGTTGGTCTCCACTCAACAGAACCAGTCCAGATTGAGACAAAGTAGTAGAACCCAAAACCCATATATATGAATAGATGTGCTGACACTTAATACCTTTAGCTGATAACTCAGATCAAGCTGACTTGCTGCTCACCATATCCTCAGATCAGACCATGTCCTTCTCCAAGCACCTTCCCTACTAAAAAGCAGACTTCATCTTCAGCTTTCTGAAGGGTAATCTTCATTTGACAAGGAAAACCTTCCTGAAACACAACTAACGTTCTAGGGGAGATTTTCAGCTTGTAGACAAATCTAAGCTTTAATGAGAAAAATGATGATCACTTCTGGAAAGACTCATCACAAGTACCTGCTCACTAACAAGGCTGCTGTCACAGATGAAGGTTCACTGACACTGCTTAGAGCTCACCTAGTGCTTTCTTCTATCCCATTTGCAGGAAAGTCACTATTCAGAGGGACCTGAACAGGCTTAAGAAGTGGGCCCATGTGAATCTAATGAGGTTCAGGAAGGTCAAGTACAGGGTGCTGCACCTGGACCAGGGCAATCCCAGGTATTTATACAGACTGGGGAAGAACCGGAAAGCAGACCTGTGGAGAAGGACTTGGGGGTCCTGGTGGGCAAGAAGCTGGACATGAGTCAGCAGTGTGCACTGGTAGCCCAGAAGGCCAACTATATCCTGGGTTGCATTAAAAACGGGGTGGCAAGAAGGCAGAGGAAGGGGATTGGCCCCCTC
>VXAB01004213.1:86245-109286 GCA_013399175.1 Odontophorus gujanensis | reverse complement strand
GGGTTTGGGGGGAGGGGTTGGAGCAGTTGGAAGACAAGGAGGTGCTGGTGTCACACTGCACTGTGGCCTCAGCCGTCCCATCCCCATGAGCTGGGGAGCACAGGATGGAAGGAGCAGCAAAGTCTTTTTTCCTCCATTTTTGGGGGGAGGCAAAATGATCTCTGTGCTGGGAACCATGGGTTTGTGCTGGTGAAGCTGCCACCAAACTGCATGCCAAGGCTGGGGACGGCCCTTGGTTAAATGGAAAATGGAGCAGCAGCATTTCCAGAAGGAAACGTTTCCCTCCTTACCATTTCAGAACGGCATTCCCCATCCAACACAGGCCCAGAGACCACAGCCACCAATGAAGAGTGGGTCCTTGGAAAGGGGCAGAGAGCATCCCACTGTGCAGTGGGACCAGAACCTGGGGATGCTGCTCTATTTTGAAGGTTGGGGACGGGACTCATCCCAGCACATCCAACAGGTCCCTTACAGCATCACAAAAACACCCCGAAACCACATTCCCTGTTTCCAGGCACACAAAGTGACCGTTCAGACACGCAGGACATGCCCTGGTGGTGCAGCACTGATGTGGGGTGGTGGTGGTGGGGGGAATCCAGATGTCACGACACGGGCACCTCTGTGCTGAGGCCCCTGTGAATAATTAAACCCAATAAAACTGCATTGTGCAGGGGGAGATTTGAGTGCTGGGGTTGCATCAGTGCACTGTGCTGCTCTGCCACATGGCTGAACCAAGCCCAGAAAGCATAAATAGAAAATATCGAGCACATGTTGGAGGAAATGTTTCTAATATGGTATAAGGGGCCGAGTGATAAGGGTGCATCTGGAGTACTGTGCCCGGATTTGATCACCTAAATATGAAAAAGGACATTACAGAGATGGATAATGGTACAGCAGGGAGCAACTGGAATGACTCAGGGACTTGGGGAACTTAAATAGAAAGGCTGGGAGAAAAAAAAAAAACAAAACAGAAAGTAGGTCTGCATCCTTTGGAAAGTATTAAAGGGGGAGCACGCAGCGGCGAGGAAAAGATTGTGAAGGGAATAGAGGGAGTAGGAGCTACTGAGTTATTTAAGCTTGTGCAAAGTGCAGGAACCAGAGGTTATGAACCAGAGGCAGAGGAAGTATCGGGGCACTGAGCAGGATAAAGCAAACAGCAGCCAGAAAATGATGTAACTGCCACCAAAGGGCACTGCAGCAGTGCAAGGACAGCACTGTGATGCAGAGAACATGGAGCAGGCTGGTGCTGCTGCCACGCCGTGCTCCCCGTGTTAAGCAGCAGTGCTTTAGTTTCTCCAGTGATGTCAGGGTGTCCAACGAAAGGACTCAGCCCCTCACTCCAGCACCGCCTTCAAAAGGTCAGCATTAATTGCATCGGACGAAGACGCCTCACAATGGGAGCACAGCACGGCTCTGTGTTGAATTCCCAGCCACAAAGCGAGATGTTTGTGCAAGCTATCGAGGATATCGTGTTCAAATTAAGATGGTTTGCAGAGCAGGGGTCCTGGCTCCATCTCAGCACCAGGAAAGGGAAGACGTCACTCTGCAGCATCCCCACGGGACGGCGGGCTGTCCCAGGTGCCCTGCCTGCACATTTGAACCTGAGCTCAGGGCAGAGACACGGTGCGGTCGTGACTGATCTGCACTGATGTAAGTGGGGCGAGTGCCTCCTCCCACGTTTATGGGCCTTGGGGTCATGAAGGAAATCAGCCAAATGTGACAACTGCGTCACTGCCTTCTGCAGCCCGAGCAGCCCCGAGCAGGGTTGGGGGAGAGGAGAGGCTCCTGCCCCAACCCCTCTGCTTTGGGCTCGTGGCTTTGGCAGCCTGTTGATGCTGAAACCTAATGACAACTGTCTGCAGCTCAGTGGCTCTCCCTGCTAGGTGAAACCTCCTGCCGTGCTCAGTGCTTCAGGGCTCCTCTGTTTTTCTGAGGACAGGAATTCTGCTCTCTCTGTATTTGACGGGTCCGGCTGCACGGCAGCGGCGCAGAAAGCAGGAAGGGACTGAGCAGTCTGAGCTGTGCAAATGGGCTTCTTGGCAGGAGCAGCCCGCAGCTCCCTGCCGGATTTGCTGGGCTGGTCCAGCTTCGTGGCCTCCTCGCCGTTCTCAGAAATGAGAAACAATAGTTTTCCATTTGCCAAGTGCTCATCAGGCACTTTGGCTGCCTGCTACCAAGAAGAAATAGTCCCAGCTCTCCTAACCCTAACCCCAGCTCTCTGCTCAAGGGCTGCTATCATCCCCCTCACCCTTCGTCCACTTGGACTGCAGCGCAGATGTCCCAGGCTGAAGGCACAGAGGGCTCCTGGTGCTGCAAGAACGTTTCCCTCTTGAAATGGAGCCCAGCATTTCAGAGGCAGGAGCCTCACGTATCATTTAGCATAAAAACAGACACAGGACTTCGAGCAATCATGAGCACACTGATAACAAAACCAGCTACGACCCTTAACAAAAACCACAGCTGTCAGGAGGATGCTAACGTGCATGAGAAGGGCATTAAAATGGGTGCAGAGCTGGGATGGGTGGGAGCCAGCACTCTCAGGGTGTCCTTGGGTCACCCCCAGCCCTCCAGCACCAGGCACACTGCTCGTGCAAGGGAACTGGGGCAGCTGCTCTCTGAAATGCTGGGGAGAGCTGTGGGAGGTGAAGACAAATGTGTGTGTGCGGTGCATGTCCCGGCTCCTTCTGCTTCCTTCAGCCCCGTGCCCAGGAGTCAGTTTATAAGGATGAGGACGTCGTTTTTCCGAGCTCTGGGTGCTGGTACCTGCTGTCACCGCCACATGCTCCAGTGGCTGAATAAGTCATCGTGCTGGGGGTGGGGGTAGGTGGGAAACAAGCAATATGAGGGCATAGGGAGCGGAGAGATGCTGGCTTGCTCCCTGCCAGCAGTGGAGAACACTGGGAACACTGGGAAGCTGGGCATGGGGCTGCAGGACAGCTGAGAACCCCTCTGGGGGTGTAACCCAGCAGTGCTTGGGGTGTCTGCGCATCCACATGTGTGCTTCCAAGAATCCCCCACTGTGTGTGAAGCCATCACTGGCCCCTGCTGCCCGATGAGCCCCTCTGGTCCCTGCCACCCAACTGCCCCACGCTCTGGGTCCCCATGGGTCAGGTACCCCATGGCTGAGCATCTCCAGGCCATGCATGTCCCCTTGGGGTCCCCGCAGGGCTGGGCCAGCAGCATTAGGGCAGGAAGGCCCCAGCCCAGCCCTGGCTGCTCGGACACAAGCACTGCTTTCCTGCACTGGGGAGGAAGCATTGATGGAAAGTGAAGCAGGTGGGACCAGGGAGGAAACAGACCTTCTGCTCCCATCCCATGGTGCAGATCCCTAAGGAAAAAGCAGGGGTGGGGGACCCGTGAGCACAGGGGGGGGGGCTCCTGGGGCCGGTGCTGATTCCGGCAGCGGTGCTGAGCATCCGGCCGGTTTCCTCTGGGCTCTGACTCACGTCCTGCTTCATCTCCTGTCACATCTGCCCCACCTCCTCTCCATGCCTGTTCCTCCATCGTCACCCGCATCCCAGATCCCTTGCCTGTTACCATCGGGATGTCTGTAGGGTTGGCCAACGTGGGGTGGGCTCTTACCGCGGTGCTGTCTGCTGCCGACCTCCTCGCTGTCCTCGGGGACATTGGGGTCCTTCTCTGGGGGGGGGGAAACAAAGCAGAGAAGCCACAGGGGAGGGCTGTGAGTGCTACAGAGAAAGGCCATGGCTAACACTGCACCAAAGCCGCAGGCTCGGGCTGTGAGAGCATCCGACTGTCAGAATAATAAATTCCTGGCTTAATTGTGAAGAGTGGAAGGGAGGAAGTGGCGGATAATATTTTAAAACGCGCCGCATAAAAATATGAATTGTTGTTAACGCTGGTGAAAAAACAAATCACTTATTATAGCCTCATAAATTCACGCAGCTCTTTGCCAAGTGCCCTATAGGAAGAGATGCTTTTCCTGAGCAGCGCTCGCAGCCTGGGGAAAATGAGACGGCGAGGAGAAATGCCAGGGCAGGAACACATGGGAGGATGGGGAACAGAAGCAGAAAACAGAGAGGAGAAAAAGAAACCCGAGCAGCCAAGGGCAACCACAGGCACAGCTGTGAAGGATGGGAAGAGAGGGCAAAACAACAAGAAATGATACCACAGGAAGGGTTAAGTGTAGCTGGGGGCCACGGGGAAGCACTGGGACTGTCAGAAACACGGGTGTGTGCAGAAATAAGTGTAAATGAGACATGAGAGAGCCAGAGGTGGGAGTCCTGCTGGTCCCACGTGGTCCCAGGAGGGCAGACAGTGTGGCATTGGGGGGGATGTGGGTCCTCTGTCCCCCCCATGTGGCTCTGATCAATGCAAACCGGGTCAGAGCTCCGCTGTGAGCTCCAAATTGGATCCCACGTTGGAGGGTCACCGCTGCTGCTCCCCCATTAGATGGGAAGCGGCACCGAAGATCTTTCCTAAATAAATCAGACTTTATTGTAAAACTCGGCCACTGACGAGACAGAACCTCGTTAGCATTGATTTTTAAATAAATTATTGAAAGTGGCTTTTGCCTGCTCTTTGCATTTGTAAAGGAGAATGTAAATGCATCCGCACCGGCGCTCGGCCTCCACCGTTCCCACACACGCTCCCCAACCTTCAGATCTGGATTCCTTTATGCTTTAACTGACTGCCTCGAGCCTCTCTGATCCGCTCTTGGCGTGGAGTCAGTCCCACTGAGCCCCGTGCCACGAAAACCCCAAATCCATCGCCCAGCGTGGGTGCTGCAGCAACGCCATGGGATGGGGCTGTGATTTTGGGAGCTGCCGTCGCAGCTCTGCTGGGTTCCCCCCTCCTCCCATCCCCACTTGGCACACGTTTCCTGCAGGCAGTGTTTCCAACCCCGGAGCTGGGCTGTCCTCAGGAAACCCCTTCCCAACCCATTTCTGTGCATCTGCTCCTCGGGAAGCTGTCGGCCACAGCGGTCGCAGGAAAACGCATCGCGTGGAGGAAATACCTCTGCATTTCCATCAGCAACACCACACAGTTTGCCAAAGGAGGGAGCTGGCACCACATCCTGCACAGATCCTGGGCTGCTTTTATTTCCCCCGTATTTGATGGGATGGGGCATGTTTTGACCAGAAATGAAGCCACAGACCCCTCACTGTTTGCATCCCCTGGCAGCTGAGTGCTCTGCAGCTCTTGGGAGGGGGGGGGAAGGGGGGTGAGCGATGCTCTCAAAGCTCTGTGACTCAGTTTCCCCTTCTATAGGAAGCCCCTGTCCTGGTGACAACTGCTCTGTGCCTTAAGGTGCTCAGAGGAATCCCCTGGGCTATGTCCAGCCCTGTGGCTGCTACCCCACACTGATGGGCTGCAAGGTGGTGATGCGTGAAGGCTGGGAGGGAGGAAGGAAGGAAATGTGTGTGGGATTTCTCTGCAAAACATGGTGAGAATGGCCCTGGCGAAGTTGAGCTGCATCTGCACAGATCTGTGTCTGTGCTCCAGTCATGATTTGTGCAGATTTTGCTCTGTGCATGCAGTGAAGGTGGCTGTGGGGGATGCAACAAGTTCCCCTGCACATGGCAGCCCCTCAGCTTCGTGCAGCTCCTCTGGATCACATCTGGAAGCTAAGCTCCACCTGGTCAGAACCCGGCTGTTTGATTTTGGTCCATATCTCGATTTTATCACGGCAAATCAGAAGGAAATGCTGAAAAATGCATCTCCTGGGGTCTGCATCTCTTCTCTCCATGTCACCTCCCCATGCAGAGCATCACAGCCCCCATCACACCGTCCCTGGGGAATGCCTTTTTACAGGGGCAGCACATCCCTATGGGGCAGCCACTCTGGGGTCCCAGACCCCCCCTGCAGACTCCAGCCCAGCCCTGGGCACGGCCACTGCACCGCGTGCCCCACTGCTGTGCTGGAGCAGCCTGGGCGTTGGGCACATTCTCAGAGGAGCTGTGTTTTAATGTAGCAATTTGATTCAATTTTCCACTCTATAAAATTACCCATCACTGCTCGTTGCTTCCTAACAGACACCTTCACTCTTAATTTAACAATCCTATCGAATTCTGCCAGGGAAATTGGAAAAATTTATCACCTGTGAAATTTTATTTTTCCTTGGTTGTATCTGTTTTTGTAAAACTTCATTAACGACGATGACTTGCTGAGGAAATTATCTCTTCATTTCCCCCCTTTTCTTTTTTTCCCTCTTTCTCTATTTCAGTCGGGACATGAGGGAGGGGGTCAGGCCCAGAGGACCCCCCCAGCTTGGATGGGGACTTGCTCCCATGTTTGTGGGGGGGGTGAGAGGTGCAAAGGGGATGTGCTTGGGGGGTGCGGAGTGCTCTGACCCACTGCGGGCACTCTGTGCCTGATTCCTCAGTGCCTCACTCCAGGTCCTGCTCACCAACTCTATCCTTTCACCCTAAAGGGGCTGAGCACTGAGACTGGAGCAAAAATCCCTCCTCATTCCCCATGCCTTAGGCCAAGGCCATGCAGCAGGGAGCCCAGGAAGGCTGCAGGAGGGATGGGAAACAGCCATGGGATGAGGGCACCATGCAAGTTGCTGCAGCCTCGTGCCTCTGCCCCACGTCCTAGCAGCTCCAGCCTCCAATGCCCTGCGATGTAGGTGGGCATTCAGACATATTCAAAGGGTACAAACCACTCCCACATCAAATCTGCACCTTTCAATGCTCTCTGCATCTCCAGTTTGATGCACCCTGCATCTTAGAGCAGAGGCAATGGAAGGGTCTGTCCTCGGGTCAGCACAGCTCACTCCAGGATCACCGTCAGCCACACGGGGAACAAATCTTGCATCTGATATGTGCTCCGTAGCTGCTGCTGGCAGCTGTAGGGCAGCAAGGAGCTGGATGCAGCTGCCAGTGCTGGCAGGGATGCTGAACCCCCTCGGGTTTCACATGCACCTGGAACCACAGAGCAGAGGCTCGCACTGAGTGCGGGGATCACTGAAGGTACACCCGGAGGAAGAGAGAGCTGCAGCCCAAAGAGCTGATGATGTAAACAGAGAAGGAGAAGGTCAGGAAGGAAAGATGAAGGCAGACAGGAGCTGAGGCTGCTCAGGGTTGTGCTGCCAGCCCAGGAGCTCTGCTCCCAGCAGCTGTCTGGATGCCACTTGCAGAGCAGAGGTTTCCTCCAGCGGCAGCAGCACAACAAAGACCTTGGGCACCTCTATACTTTCTGGTGCATTTATTTATCTTTTTAATCACTACAAATACAAAGCTCTGAACTAAATAAGAAGAAATAAGGACCAATTTTGCACCTCTGAATGCAGACAGAAAGGGATCCCACCCCAGGGGATGGGGTGCAGTGTTGGGCAGCACCAACCTCAGCGCAGAGGCAGAACAGCGTATGTGTTTGAATCAGACCCAGGTGATCCAAGCCCTGGGGCATGTCATGCTGTGATTTCTGCTGCAACGGTGAGAAATGCTGCAGATCATGTCACCCTCTCAGGCTGTTCAGTTCTGTGCCAAGAAGACTGCTCCTGGCTCCTCTCACAGCAGCCACAGCCCTGCTGCCTCCAGGCCTCCCTCACTGCTAGCGAACAAGCACTAGTCTTTAATGCAGTTATTTTATCATCTCTTGGAAGCCCAGTAATCACGTTACAGCCATGACTGCATGCCCAGAAGGGAGCATTTTCATCATCTAACTCTGATTTTCCAGGTAACACAGCCCAGTAAGAGCTGCCTCACTTGAATTTGCAAAACCCCCATCTCTCCGGAGCAGAAGGGGTTTGCTCTTGTAGTCCATCAGCCATTCTGAACAAAGAAACCGAGTCACTCCTTTGAGTTATAGACCTATTAAACTCAGTAGAGCCTGAGATGTTCATTCCCATCAATGTGTTTGTTGGCCAAGGTCTCCTGCCATGTTTGCAGGGTTAAAGTTAGGGCACGGCTCGGGTTTTAACCTTATTATTTTGTTGCTTACCTGGAAAAACCTCGTAGATGTCGTCTTCTTCCATCCCTTCTTCTTGGTTCAGGGTAGTGTTGTGAGATGCCGTGGTCATGGAGTCAGAACTGCCCACGTCATTGTAGACCTCTTCCTCATCCTCATCGTATGGGATTGTGAGGGAACTCAGATCTGCAGGGAGAGAGCAAAGCATGGTGGAAAAGAGCAGACTTTGCCAAACTGCAGACTGGTTGAAATCAAGCAACAAAGACTGTGCAGCTGTACTTTGTGCTCACCATGCACCTTGCAGAACTGTCCCCTTGCTGACTGCAAGCAGAGGAGCAGGAAGGAGGGTTCCTCACCCCACTTTGAGCTCTGCTGTGACCCCAGCAGGGTCTTGGGGTTAAGCACAAACCCACCAGCTGCTGCAGGGACTTGGCAGGGAAGGGCTGCAGGGATCTGCCCCAATGAACACGATGGGTTGGTTTGGGCCAAACTGTCAGACTCACCCTTCAGGAGGAACTGGATCTGATCCACCCAATCTTCAGCCTCTGCCGGACTTGGGGCTGTGAACTGGAGAGAGGTTCACCCATTACCACGCTGTTTCTTGAAAGTATGAAGATTTGAAACTAAAATAAGGGATTGAGTGCTCGGATCTGCCATTCTCTGTCCTGTGGGCTTTGGGGAAACCATTTCATTTCTTTATCTCCCTGTTCCAAACAGGGAAGCAGAAGCGGAACAAAGCTAGACTGTCCCAAAGGAAGGCTGTCAAGCCTAATTCATTAAAAGAATTCAGATGAAAACCACAATCCCTATTGAATATACAGTAGTGACTCTGAACCAAGGCTCTAGATCCAAAGTCTCCCTGAATCTCTGGAAGGATCTCATACACACTTGGTGGACAGGACCAGGTTTTTATTGCACCAGTTTGTAGGCTCCCTGCTGAGTGCTCAACAGATGGAAAGTTTAAACCCAATAAGGCTCTGAAGCGCTTCTTTAAAAGCAGGCTTTGCAAACCCAACCTTCCACTGCTTCTAACCCATGTTCCCATTTAATCCTCTCACCCCTCGAGTGCAAAGCGAGCCCACAGTCACTCCTGTGCCAAGGAAAGGTCCACGTGGAGGTGACTGGACGAGATGGAAAAGCACCAGCACCTTCTGCAGGGCTTCTTGTTTTGTTGAGACTGAGGCTGGGGCCACGAGCTCCCGTGCTGTGGTCAACCAGCACCAAGGCTCTGCTTCTCCCCCCTGCTCCTACCTCGTAGGTGCGTTTCCCAGGGCAGACTAATTCAAAGCAGCATCTCCTGCGTGAGTCCTTGCGGAGATGGGAAGCCAGGCGGGCACTGTACTGCTCAATGGAGAAGGTGCCTTTAGGTTGCTTGCCTAGGGGAGAAGAGAAATGTAAGAATTCCTGAGTCTATATCTTATATCAAACCCTCGTGGGTGGGGCAGATGTCTGCTGCCCACACAGGGAAAGCGAGGTCTACCACGTGTCGCTGGGAGACGGCGAGAAAACCTAAGCATCCTTCCCCTCCAGGAAATCTAAGGAGAGCATTATAAAATCTTCACAAAGACACAGTAAAGAGGATGCAATTTTAAGCCTCGAGAGATCACAAACAGCCACGGAAAGGCTGCTGGGGTCACGGGGTTGCATGAGATGAGCTGCTTGTAATGAAGCAGAGACCACTGTGTACTTGGGGAAATATGATACCGACGACTCTTCTGCTGGTAAGGAATTAGCAGACCAGTGTACAGGAAGAAATGCTCAGTGGAGCCTGGGAGGATTGGCCTATGGATCTTGTAGATGCACACACACGGCCCCATCAGCCAGGTTGGAGAGAGAGAACTTCACTGCCATCGTTTGAGGCACGTTTATTCACCCCAGTTGGATACCCAGCTCATTATTTCCTTATGAATCTTCCTGAGTAAGTGTGGGAGGGTGATTCAGGCAGTTGCTCTTAACTTTTTTTTTGTATTTGGATGAAGCCAAGCCCTACGAAAAACGTTCAGTCCATCAGGAACAGGTCTGCTTCACTCTGTTGCCTTCTGGAGACCTTTTGGAAGCTGACATCTGCTCATCTCCCACTGAAACAGTGGAATATCAGCTCTTGTATCCGAGCTTATCTGCAAATAGTGCCCAGGATCTTCAAAGGATACGGAAGGAGGAGAGGAAGAAAGATTCAGCTCCATCCCCACGAGCTGATGGAGTCTGACACAGAGTAGGCATGGCAAAGCAAGGATGCACGTGTGTATTTTGCAAGCAGTTAACACGCTGTGATTCTGGATGGGGGGAACAGAGTAAGGCCATATATCCAGTTGCACCGGACTCTGCTGGAGATACTAGCTGTCTGTCTGTATGTACCTGATGGAGCACGACTGCAAAATATTTATATACACTACAAGAACCTGTGTGTTCTTCCTTGAGAGGGAGTTACAGCCATCCTCTCATTTATCTTATGTCTAGAAAAAGAAAGAGGGGGTTCAGCAGGAAGAAGCCC
The DNA here is from genome assembly GCA_013399175.1 of Odontophorus gujanensis. NCBI lineage: Eukaryota > Metazoa > Chordata > Aves > Galliformes > Odontophoridae > Odontophorus > Odontophorus gujanensis. The sequence goes on along the minus strand of VXAB01004213.1, from coordinate 98,920 downwards.
AGACGACATGCAGATCCCTTAAGTGCTTTTGGAAATTGCAATCCACATCTTGGTTTTATCACAGATGAATACCAAGGGTGTGTTGGCTCCTTTTTACACTAATTGCCTCATTTGCCTTTGGAGTGTCCCAGGGGACACCTTAAGGTGCCCTTAAGACCGTCCCTTCTCAAAGGAGGACATTTCCAGGCAGAACTGTGCTCTGAAGAAATGTCTGAATTCAGATCCCTTCAGCCAAGCTAATTCCTAAAACTCCAACAGCTGCAGGGAAGGAAATGGACCACGCTCTATGCTTTCTTCTCTTGTCAGGCATTATCCTGCCCTTTGGACAGAGCTCTCATCTCCTCTTTCCCAGCCTTATCCACACCCTCAGCCACTGCCCACGTTTTGGAGCCTGGAGGTGGATACCTCACCACTTACTTTTCTCGTTGGCATAGTAGTAAAAGGTCTTTCTGTTGAGGACACACCACCGCTTCTGCCACTCGGACACAAAAAAGCTGTGGTCTAGAAAGAAAAACACAGCCCAGGAATAAACACATTCATCTCTGCTCTTCCACCAAATGCTCCATAACGATCACATGGGGAGGGGAATGAGACAAAATTCAGGCAAGCAAGTTTAGGTACAAAACCTCAAGCAAACAAGGGGAGCAAGCCAGTCCTACCAGGAGAGAACATAGCTTTAGGTGAAACCTCCCTAATTGAGGTTTTCTCTGTAATTGGAGCAAGCTACTTCATGCACAGGACCAGTTAGCAGCTCAGCTATGAGGAAGAAAGGGGTTGTTCTTACCCCACACCCCCCTGTCATACAGCACATAAATCAAGCCAAAATCTGAGCGGTGAGGAAATAATTTGTAGTTTTCACAGGAGTCAGTAAAATCAAGATAAACCTGAGGCTGCCTCACTTATCTCAACTCGCTAATGTGTGTGATGCTACGGAGCACCTTCTCTTCAGCGGGGCTTTATCCTCATTAGGTATGGCTGGTTAGAATGGCACATCTTGCCTCAGAGGATGAGGCTGCTGCTTAATTCAGTTTCTGGGTTTTAATCTTGGTGCAGTTTGATGATCTACGAAGGAGAATAAAGAAGGGCTGTGCTCCCTTTTCACATACGGTGCATAAGGAAGGTCTGCTTGTGGCTCCTGACACCTCTGTATGAAAAGAGATATTTTTCTGTTTGTTCTTCATCTGACATCTTGCACTCTTTCTGGTGCTTTCATTAGTGATGACCTGAGTGTGCTGTGCCCTTCAGGATGGCCATGAAACACAGCAGCTCGTCCACCTGAAGCTTTCCCCCACCATCCCACTCACCATCTTCCTGTAGGATGCGCTCCCCAGGTCTTACCTCTGGACCTCTTCTCCAGATATCCTTGCTTCAGAATGTTCCCTGGGTCGTGAACAGGCCTCAGTGTGACCTCCTCCATTCCTGCAGGTATCAAAGCAAAGTCTTGTCATTTCCAGCCCATGCAATGCCTCCGACGTGCAAGCCATGTGCACATAGAGGAATGGATCCCTCCAAGACCTTCTCAATGTGCACCTCTCGGCCAATCCATCCCCACATCCATTCCCTCATCCACCAGCAAGGACAGGTCCCACTTCTGTGCAGCTCAAATCTCATTTTGCTTCTAATTTTGCTCCAGGGAAATGCAACACCACATCCAAGGGACCCTCTGTGACTTCCAGCATGCACAGCCCAGGGCACAGGTGGTTGGGGAGCTGAGAGCAAGAGGGAAATGCAGACCTTTGTACAAATACTCTTTTTTTTCTTACAAGAGAAACAAACAAGGCTGTCAAAAAGGACCTAACTTCTCTCTCAGGGTTCAGGCTGGGCTGTGTTAGGGATCAGGAGGTTGTTCCTAAAGTGAGGCTGCAGAATAATGCCCTCAGGTCCCCGTGCAGCCATGCAGCCAGTCCTTAATGGCACTCACCACGTCCCCAGGTTTGGTGCTGGAGTTTGGTGAGCAGCCCCAGAGGGCCCCACACTGCTGCCAGCAGAGCCCAATGTCACCTGCCATGTCCCCAGGTGCTGGGCTAGCATCCCTCCAACAAGACAGGGAAAGCACCAAGCAAAGAGCAAACCTGTTCATATTTTTCCCTATAGCAGCACAGTGCTTTCCACCCAGCAGAAAAAGCACACTTCCTTCTTCAACCCGAGCCTCGACCCCTTTTGCTAATGCAAATCTGAATGTCATTTTATGGGACATTTATAATTATGAAAATGGGACGGTGCTGCCGGATGCACAGGGGGACCCTGCGAGTATGAATATTACATTAATGTGCCCAACGCCAGCTCGCCGATCCCGCTGGCAGGAGCATAAAAAATGCTCGAGTGAAACTTTTATTTAGACGTTAAGATTCCAGGCCCCAGCGGGGTGACAGAGGCAGCCCTGGCGAGATCCCATCAGCGCGAGCGCTCGAATTGAATTACCCAGGGGGGGGAAGGCAGGAGCTGTGAGTGCTGCTTCGCTTATTTAATTTCATTTACTTTCAGTACATTATCAGCATGCGGCTTCCCTCTGCCCCCGCTCCCCAAGACTGAAAGGAATCACTGGCTGCTTGTTGTACTTCAGCCCTACAGCCTGGCCCTGCTTGAGCTTGGATTTTGCTGGTGGGCAGATCCCACCAGCCACGTATTGGTGCCCCAGGTTTTGGGAGCTGGCAGCCCCCCGAGGTGCAGCTTGGCTTGGCCCAGCAGCTCATCAGCATCGCCCCAAAACCTGCCAGGATCCACTGAGACACACAGCACTGCAGCTTTCCAACAGGAGAATCAGAGCAAACGGAGGCACTCTCCTTCTTAAATACTCAGTGGCTACTCAGACAAGAAAACACAATTAGGGAGGGCTTGCGAGGGCTGATTAGATTGCACAAAGCTCTGGAAATTGTACAGAACATGACACGAACACCGCAGCCTCTCTGACAGAGCCCTGGCAGTGCAGAGTGAGGAAGATTAAATCTGAACGAGGTGGGAGCCATGGGGGTGTCCCCTTCCCTCCCCGCACCCCCAGCCTGCCCATAACAGCAATCCAGATGGCTTCTGCTAGCAACAAATGGCTGAATTAACCTTATTTCTTTAAACTGTTCTAATGGAGACATGGAAAACCAGAGGGACCAGGTGGGGCCGCAGCCCCAGAGAGCCTGAGGAGATCTCTGGCACAGGGTTCATTTGCTTGGGTGGCCTCGTTGAAGGCAGGCAGCTTCTGTCTGATCCTCTGTCCCAGGACACATGGCTTGCAGGTAAACTTGAGCTCACTAGTCAACTCTTCCAACCACTAACAGTCATCCACCGTGTATAAAAACAGAGAGAAAAGGTCTTAAACCCATCACAGAGAGTCAACTGTGCCCTCCCAGACACACGGCTCCTCTCTGTGGCTCCTGAGTTTGCATGGGCCCAAAGGTCCTTTCCATCCCTACGCCTGCCCCAGCCCACCCAGCCCAGCAGAAGGAGCAGAAGAACACTGGGATGCCTGCAGCTTGGCTGCTGAGCACCACGGCTGTTCCAGCCCATCCTTGCCATGTCCTCAAAGACCTCTGTGTTCCAGCACTCTGCTCTCTGAGTCATGCACACCAGCTGCATGAAATGTCACAGCAGCTGCAGCCGAGCCAGCCCGGGGGCTGCACTTGTGCCCACACTGTCACATTAACTGAGTGTTCAAAGGGATGGAGCACGGAGGCACGTCGGTTCCAGCCCATGCCCAATCCTTCGGCTTATTCACCAACTTCAGATGTGCCAAGAGCAGATTCTCCTCCCGGGGACTTCACTGGGAACACCCAAATACATTTCAAACCCAGAGTACAATCGGCAGCGATTTCCCAAAGCTCTCTGTGGTGGCTGTGCTCTTTTTTTTTTCCATTGAAGCAAACGAGAAAGAAAAAAATACACAATCAGAAACAGACAAACAACCCCTCCCGTCGCCTTCAAAGTGAGCTGAAGGGTTTTGCAAGTCCCACTGGTGACCAAGGCCACGGCCAGTGGGTCCATGATGTGTCTGCTACTGGCCAGGCACATGGGTTTGCTCCCATGGCAGTTTCATCCCTATAGAAGTGAGGATCATCTGTAAGGATGGGAATGAAACGAGCGAATGTGTCAAAGAACATGGGGGATTAAACAGCTGCCAGCATGGACTGCATGGGATAGATCTGGTGCCAGGCTGATTTTGTTGCTTTCTTTTTCCTTTTTGAGCCGGAAAATAAGAAAGCAGATGAAGAAAAGGTGAGGGACGTTGGAGGGGATTTAGCTGGGCGACAGCTTGACTCCTCAGAAGAGGCAAAATTCAGAGCGTACAGCAGGATAACTGCCAAGGCTGAAAGCTAGCCAGCAAGCAGGAGGCAGTTAGAAATCCAGAGGAATCACTGAGAGCAAATGATGGACTGAAATATCCCTGTGTTTGTTGTCAGGAGGGCTTCCCAGGCTCAGGAGCCCAAAGGTGCCCTAAGGAATCCCAGGGTTGCCCTGAGAGCCCATAGGAGATCTGCAGCTGAAAGCTCAGCGCTTCCTTGGGACAGACCCCCGTGGGGCACTGCTCAATGTCCTCTTGTAGCAGCCAGCACAGAGCAGCACTGAAAGCAAGGAGCAAGATTAACCAGTCCCCAGTAGCTCTGACAAGTGCTGACAGCCAGGACTGAACACAAAACCCATGGAAGTCGCTCAAGAAAACAGCACTTCTCACCTGAGGTTGTTCAGTGCCCAATTAACAGTGCTGCCCCCAAAGCTCCTGTTGGACCACGTTTAAACACCAAAAAGAAATAAATAGAGGCGTACAGATGGACCTTTGTGAGGTGCTGAGTGAACGCTGGGGGAGCTGATATTTGTCCAGGGGAGTCCACGAATGTGGTTGGTGTGATTGATAAGCAAACAGGAGAAGAGACGGGCGATGGCAAAGAGCTGACTGCAGCTGGGCCAGGATTCAGCCTTAGAGGGTGGAAAAAACCCTCCAACTTCACCGGGGTTTTTTAATTCAGTCTGGAAAATTCAACATCGGGTTTGAAGTCGAACTAACTTTGCCAAGGGAATAGCAAAGCGGGGATTCAAAGAGGAGGCAGAGCCTTTGGCCTGAAAGTTTCCTTCCAACTCGCTAAGTCTATAATTGCGAAATAAAAAAACGCTAAATCTCAATATCTATTTGCACAGCTCATTAGCTAAGGGCTCACACTCAGCAAAGAGAGAGGGGAAAAAAAAAAAAAAACCCAAAACAACACAAAACCCTTCAGCACCAAGCGCATTTGGGAAGTTGCCATGGAAACCAGGCCTTCGTAGGGCTCTGCAGCAGCAAATTGCAGAGCTGTCCTCGGTTGGGTCTGTCTGTCCTCCCATCCGTGGGCTCCTCCACCATGTCACTGTTGAAAGTCTCCACACAACAAAAAAACAACCCAAAAAACCACCAAACAAAACCCCACCGCAGCGTATGAAATACATAAATATATAATCTACGTAACTCATTCCCCGTGTTATTTCTCTCCCCCAAACATAACATTATGTCAGACATTCGACCTGCTGTGCTACCGGGACGACATGATTTACAACGTGAAAAGGGAAAACCTAAATCATCACGTAATGAAAACATTAAAGTTAATGCATCACAAGTGAGGAATTTATTACCATTAACTCCAATAAACAGTTATAAACCACCCGTCCTTTCCTGTCCACGCACGGGGACGCGGGCGCAGGGACTTCATTAAGCTCAACTTTCTTTCCTTCCTCACTAGACCGCTCATGTGTGCCCCAACCGGCCACCATTTATTGTTAACTGGACTGCCTCATTTTCCGGGGACTGGAGAAGGTTTGAAGGCCTCATCCATTTCGTTCCACGGGTGGCTCGGCGCAGACGGATGGAGTAGGAAAGTTCATGAGACGTGCAGCTCAATGAGTTTATTTAAACGCCGCTGAAATATATGCTTGACAAAAGCCAACTCTCGCCCCGGCCCTGTACGTCGTTACTCAAAGAGGTTGATGGATAAGTAATAACATATGGGCATGCTGTGTGGTTACACCGGATACCAGCTTACCTCAGGGTGCATTTGGCCAAATATTTGCTTCTCACTGATGTTACCCCACCACCTTGGAAACCTAAACCCGTTATCTGAGGCCGTCCTGGGGTTGTGGGGTTGGCTGCGCTCGGCGTGCGACTGTCTGTCCCGGTCCCGTGCCCCGCAGAGTCTTTCAAAAGGGCTCCAGGGCTGCTGGGATGGGAGCGACAGGGATGCTTGCTGCATCCTGATGGCACTACTGACCTAAAAATACCACTGGGTTCAATGGGAATCAACAAGAGAATCGTGGAACAGATTGGGTTGGAAAGGATCTTAAAGCCCATCCAGTTCCAGCCCCCGCTGTGGGGTGGATTGGGCTGCCCGGGGCCCCATCCAGCTTGGTCCTGGGCATCTCCAGGGATGGAGCATCCACAACGTTTCTGGATCGTTTACCCCACTGGCTCACCACCTTAAGTAGAATAATGATAGGAGAATAGTAGAATAGTGGTAGAAGAAGAGCACTCTAACCAGGGAATGGTGTCCCTGCAGTGCACAAAAACCAGATCCCATGTGAGCAGCATCCAGGGTCTTGAGCCCCAAGCTGTGAAATGTACCAACTGAGCACAGATCTGTGCCCTGTAGGTGACCACACACGCCTGGGAGGATTTGGAGTCATTACTCCTCTCTTTGCCCATGGGCTGAGCTCAAATCAAAGCAGTGGAGCAGTGGGGAAAGGATGGCAGGGCCAGGGGAGCTTCTGGTGTGGGAGGGTGTTACCCCAGTGGTATCAGCTTGGGGTGAAGTTGAGCAGAATTTGCTCCTTCTGCCTGGAGAAGCCATTCTCCAGCCTCATTAAACACCCGCTTGCAGAGCTAACGAGGCTGAATGCAGATGAGGGATTTGCAGCACATATGGAGGGGGTCACTGTGGTTTCTCCAACAGAAGCGTATTTCCTATTGAGAAATCAACATAGAAATATCAACATATTCCTGCTGGAAATACGTCACCCTCATGAATTCTCTCTGGAGTTTCTGACCCTCACCACGTCCTGTGAGCACCGTGATGCAACTGGACATCAGTGCTCTGTGCCCTGTGGGTTGGGTCCAAGCCCAGAAACCCCTCTCAACTGGTGTCCCCAGCATGCAAGCGCTGCTACGCGGCCCAGCCACGCTGCAGAGTTTGGGTGGCATCCCCAAAAGACACCAAACCCAGTATCCCTGGGCCCTGCCGTGTCACCTGGGGTCCTCCCATCTTCCATCCCTGGCGTGCTCGTGATGCTGAAGAGAACCAGAGGTGGCGATGCCAGAAATAAGGGACCCAGGCAACCAGCAGACACCTGTGGGCTAAAGCCCATCTCACGGCTTCGGCCTTTCACTCCGATAAAAATTCCATCCCACATCATCATCAGCCTCGACACAAATGATCCCTATAGATCACCGCGGAAAATCGAGAGGATTTAAGGAGAGAGGAGGGTTAGGAAAAAGTAAAACAAACGACGTGCAATTCTTCAAGCGGAAACAATGGCAAGATGAAGATATATAGGTGTCAGCCATTCTGTAGGAGGCAGGAGGCTGTGCTCTTTTACCTCTTACCGTGTCACTCTCATGACCTCTACCATTTGAAATGCTTTGATTCCACCTTGCCCAGGGGATCTCTGAGCACCGGGGAAGAGATGAGGAATGCCCGTGCCTGACCTCACCTCCACATTGTCTAACGACTGATGGCATAAATCAGTTTTTCCCCTCCGCAGAGCCGGAGTGTCAAGAACCCGTGTGAGAAGGCTGGAAATATTAAATGATTTCCCTGAGGGTTTTCACTGTTACTCAGTTTCTCTCCTGGAACTGCAGGGCTGTGTTTCACATGAAGAACAACTTTCCAACCCCCCAAACCCCTCCCGAGACCTCAGTCTGTGTGCAGAGCAAAGAGAAGGGTGGGAAGAAGGGGCTCAGAACACGCAGCCCAAATCTCCCCCTTCCCTTTCATCTCAGGCCCGGGTCTATTTTTTTTTTTTCCCCCTGCTTCCTACTTCTGAGTAATTGTTAGAAAAGTAAAATCAACAGGTCGTAAAATGATAAAAGCGCGTTCTCCGGTAAATCCTCCCCTTGGGTTCACTTCTCCTCTCATTTTACACTGATAAAATGTCCTCGCCTTCCCTGGAGCCCTGTTGATTTACATCACATACCTTGGATTACGAAAGAAACGTTGATTTTCTGATATCAACACAACATGAATCTAGACACACCCAGCCTAGCTCTGCTAGGAAAATAAATCAGGAGCAGAGCCAGGAACAGCTTATATACGAGTAATAGAGCTTCAACTACACCATACTGATACGGTAAGAGCAATCCAACCTCCTTAATGCAGATAGTTATATCCAAATAAAGGTGCTTTATGTCGGTATAAATTATTCTCTTCCCATTTAGGGATGCCTTTCTACAAAATGAATGTGCTGGAGCAGCTGCCAATCTGGAAGCAGTGGTGTTGTTCAGGAGGAACAAACTCCTGCGAAGCTCACACTGCCACAGCTCCTCATCCCTGGCCCTGTGTGGCTGTGGGGTCCCAACCTCATCCTCATCCTCCTGTTGGTCACTGTCCCATGGGAACATGGCTGAGGGATGGGGATGGGGGCACGGGGAGCGGCCACCAGCGAGGGGAGAGACAAACAGCAGAGCTGCCAAACGCATTTCAGACCGTGCTTAACCTCGGGATGATTTCTGCACAAATGTGACTCAGCAAAGGCAATTTATACTGACAGAAGGCTCTGTACCACATGCTTCTTGCAGCCCTGAGAGCTTTATGCTGGCTGTTAGTATCTTGTCTACCCGCAGCCACAATTGGTTCCATGTGTGGGTGAGGAATGGGGTGGGAACTGGGACCTGGAGGTGCCAGGCTGAGCTCTATGGGGCTGGGGCAGGGGGTGGTGGCACTGGAGATCCCTTCCCTGCAGCAGGAGATGCTTTGGGGATCTTTATATGCAAAACTGAACACACTTGAGAAATTTCTGAGTGCCTCCTTGCTGTGGCTGGGATGTGCACAGTGCTAATGTGCAGCTAATGTTGGGAGCTAAATGTCCAGGGACACAGGAACCCTAACCCTAACCCTTCTGCCCACTTTCAGATGCAGCTCAGCCCCCTCATGGGGCACGGACAGCGTCTGGAGCTCATTATAGGATCTGCTCTGGGACAAAGATGTTTCCTTTCAAAGCCTCAGGCTCCTGTGGTCGGGAACCCAAGTGATGAAAGCAGTGTTCTGGGTGGTGATGGTCCCAGAAGCAAATCCAACATTCTGAGTTTTGTTGGCAATATAAGTTTACTTTGAACCCGACGGACACATAAAGGCAAATGTGTAAAGATGTGAGTCCCTGTAAACTTTAAACTGACTGATTGAACAGAGGCATCGGTAGCGATGGGATGGAGCTTTAGTTTCCTGATTTCACCCCCTCAAAGTTTGTTTTCCTCATCTAAATTCGGAACAAAGCATTTCAGCTTCTGGCTCTGCACAGGAAAGGGAACGAAAGTGCTGGGATGTATCACTGAACAAAATACTGTCACAGCACATTGGTGCTGTTGGATCTGGTTTGGGACTACTGGGACTCTCCTGGGTCCAAGGCTTTGCTTAAAGCTCTGCCAGGCGACAGCTTTGGGGTTTTTGTTGAGTCTTCAGATGTCTTTTAAAGCTTTGTTTTTTAGAGAAACTAGATGTTGATTTTAGATGCAGACAAATTCATTCTTTGGGAGCCCTGACAGAGCTTCTGCAGTGTTGGCATGGCCCAGGGCAGCTCAGCTGGGATGGGATAATGGGGTTGATGGGACCATGGGATGATGGGACCATGAAAGAATGGGATGCTGGGATGATGGGACAATAGGACGATGGGACAATTGGATGATGGAATGTTGGGATGATGAGACAATGGGATCTTGGGATGATGGGGCAATGGGAAGATGAGATGATGGACTGATGGGACGATGGGTTGATGGGACAGTGGGCTGATGATAGGATGATGGGATGATGGGATGATGGGATCTTGGGATGATGGGATGATGAGAGGATGGGACAGTGGGATAATGGGATGATGGGGCAAGGCTGAGATGGGGATGTAGCTGTGGCATGGACCCCGCTGCTGGGAGACCCCAGAACACCCTGGGGATGAGTGGCAGAGGCCTTCCTCCACTCTCCCCAAAGAGGGAAAGCTCAACATTGAGAAGGGGCTCATCACAGTGAGTGTAGCCCAAGGTTTCACACCTCCTTTTTCTCAGTCCCAGTGACCACCACTGTTATCACAGCAACCCACCAGTCTGCCTTAGCCTTCCCTTTGTGCTTCTCCCTCCCCAGCTCCTTCCGGGGCCTGGCACCCAGAGGTGAGATTGACACACACAGACCCGGTGTCTGTGAATCCTCCCTGTGCCCTCGACCCCCGTCCTGCTCGTGTCTGGGCACGGAGCCATGTAGGATTAGGAAACAAGGAAGCATCCCTGTGAAAGGCAGCTCGCTGCGGCGGACGTGAGCTCTGCCAGCAATGTGGGAGGAGGCTCTGGCGTTGGGTGATACGGGGCAATTAGATTAAAGTAACTTCCATTAGTGAAGAGTGAGAGTTTGCTAAGCGTGGTATCTGTTAGCCCAGAGTCATAACAGACCCGCAGATAAATGAAGTGCCAGTTACCTCCTTCAGGAAAAGAAAAAAAAAAAAAGAGGAAAAAGGAGCAAGCTGCTTCCTCTTGGAAAGGCTCTGGGCTCCCGAGACCTCTGTCTAAAACACAGCTGGAATTCAAGTATCAGTCAAGCAGCCCCGTGGACCAAGCTCCAGAAAACTGGAATACTTCACAAAAAAAAATTAAGGATGTGTGTTGAAAGGAAGACATCTGGGAAACAATAAAGTCAGGGCAAGATTTTAGAGAGAATGGAACTGAAGTGCAACACAGCACGCATGGGAGCCGGGCATCCTGAGGCAGCTACAGGGAGCTGGGCTGCTGGGATTCAGAGAACTTTCTGAAGGACATGAGGGAAATCACTGGAACAGGGATTGCTGGTCCCATGCAAAATTAATTAGGCCACGCTGCTTCTCATCTTTCAACTAATCTGACTGAAATTTATCGTGTGCCCATATTGGCCCAGCTCAGCAGCTCTGCTCCCACCCATGCCCTGCTCCCTCTGGCGTGTCCCCATCTCAGCATCACACGATGGTACCATGGCTTGGGTTGAAAATGACCTTAAAGAGCACCAGGTTCCAACAGCACCACGTGTTTCCACGCGTGGAGAGCAGCAGCAGCATCACAGCCCTCATGTTGGGAGACCACGTCGAGAGCAGAAGCTGTATCCTGGAGCTTCATTTTCCCACCTGAGCACTTCAAATTGCAGAGTTCCCCCAGGGCACAGTCCTGCACTGGGAACACTGCAATCCCTGCTTGGGTTTGCCACGCTGGGCAGTGGGGATGCTGAAGATGTGGGGCAATGCTCTGCAGTGGGGTGGAATGGAGAGGAAACTCGGTGCTTCCCAAGCACCAGGGAGCTGGGGAACCAGGCTGAGCTGATCCTGTGCTCCCTGAAGGCTCTGCAGCCCTTGGGAACAGCTGAGAGCAGCAGCACCAGCTCCACTCCCCCACTGCCCCAAGAACCCGGGCTGGAAGCAGGGATGAAACTTGGCCACTGCTTTCCTTGTTCCAGATAANAGTCTGTCCACACGACCTGCAGAACAAATGTGTGTTTTATCACCCGCCCCACAGAACCCGCCGAACACCTGCAGCAGGCGTGTGCCCCGGCTGCTCTCGCCCCCGCCGCCGTGGAGGGAGAAAGTCACAGTGATGGATTTGCCCATCTTAATTAACGTAAACAAACAAAAGAGGAACATCAAATAATGCCCTTGACAGCCTGAAAACGGAGCCGGGAGTGCAGGGCTCGTTCTATAGTAGAAGTCCTTTTGATGTGCGGGCCGAGGGATCAAGGTTTGTAAATAGCAGCAGCTCTGTATCAGAGCTTATCCAAATATTTTCATTTCCCATCACAAGCTGAGAGCCAGGGGTTGATGTTTTGGACTCTTCAACTTTCAGCTTTCACCCCGCAGCCCCGGAGTGAGTGAGCGGAGGAGGGCGGTGGGGGGTCACCCCCCACGTGCTGCCCGGAGGGGACGTGGGGATCCTCGGGGCAGTGGCAGCGTGGTGGGGATGCTGAGCCCTCGCTGGCCCTGCCCTTCAGCCTGACACGAGCACAGGGAGGGTTCAAGAGCAGAGCACGACTCAACTGTGACATGCCGGGGGGGATGAGGCATCACCCGGCCATGTATAAACAGGATTAGCGTGGCTGTGATGTGTGAAGCTATCCTCCCACTCCTCTCGGTACCCTGGGGGGGCCCGGACACGTGCCCCTACGTCCTCACTGGGCCAAGCATGGGGCAGCCCCAGTGCGGGGTACCACGCATCCCTGCGGGGGGGAGAACCCTTTGGGGCGGGGGGATGGGAGGAAGCCTTTCTTTAATCCCGAGAGGCAAAATTAGGGAGAAAAGGAAGAGGAAAGGACGCTCCGTGCCATAAATATCCCGCGGATTCCCGTCTTGACATCCAGGGTTACAATTTGGCTCTTTAAAAACACATAGGACGAAAATCAAGTGCTTCCATCACCTTCTCTGGCATATTTACGGTCTCCGGGAAAGGCTCCCAGACGGAAACCCGACTTTGACTTATACGGTCCCCGGCAAAGGTCAGCGCGGGGACGGGCTTGGGGGGGG
>VXAB01004213.1:51238-84611 GCA_013399175.1 Odontophorus gujanensis | reverse complement strand
ACCGGGGGGGGGGGGGGGGGGGGGAGGCTGCTCAGCCCATCCCCACGGTCCCCAACCTGTGCAGCATCACCCCCCTCTCACTGCTCGCAGGGCTCCAGTGTGGGCACTGCAGCTGACCCCAAAAGCACGAGGACTTGGGCTGCATCCTCCCTCCATATCTCTGAGCTAAGATGCAAAGGGTTTATCTCCACAGGAGATACCATATCTCTTACGATGAGGGTGCTCCCTTTTTTGCCTCCTTTGTAAATCTTGGCAAGGAGGAAAGCCGTGGTCGGGGCCCTAAACCAAACTGAACCTCAAAGAGTAGGAGCACTGAGCAAAAAGGGCTCACGTACCCTTGTGTGTCACCACCCCGTGCTCCCACCCCTGACATCCCTGGATGCTTTCAGTTTCTCTTTACCCCTTTGCACAAAATGAACCAAAGTTCTCCCAGCAAAACCATTAAAAGCAGTATTCCAGCTGAACTGGAAGCTCCTGACAGCACGGCTCCGAACGAGGAGGGTCGCAGACAGCTCCATCATCTTGCCCCACAGTCTATAAATCTGAACACGACAAGATATATTAACTCTGTAAGCTCAGTCCTTCTAACCCCAGGAGAGCTGCCCCATGGGGACGCAGCATCCTTTTATCTTCACAGCACAGGACTGAGCTGGGACGGGTCTGGTGCTGCCTGCAACTTTCTCCTCCAGGAAGGGGAAGGAGATGTGTGTGTTCCTCCTTCCCTCTTGGTATTGAGGGGAAGGAAAGGAACATCATGAAGAATTTGTAACCGTGCATGTAGAGATGACATTTATAGGGCTCTCAAATTGGAAACTGTACATTTTATTGCACTCTCTGTCAAAAAATGCAGTTCCATCAGAGGCTGGAACGACAAGGGAAACAACCAATCAATATCTGGGCCTCTAATATCTGGACTGAAAAAAAATCATTATCCTGTTACTTTTATTATGGCGTTATGTTTGAAATATGATAGTTAAAGGTTGTTTCCATTACCTAGCCAATTTTTAAGGGGTGTTTCCCCCCCCCCCCCCCCACTTCTGCTTCAGCTCCCTTTGGGCTGAGGATCATAACAAGTCTCTGGAGAGGGGGATATGTAACTCAGCTGCCTGCAGCCCCTCAGTGAGGACTCTGGGAGCCCCACAGCCCACGTGGGAGCTCAGCTGCTTCCAGAGGCATCTTGAGGGCAGGGGGAACCTGGAGCCAAGTGGGTGCCTCGTGCTGTATGAACACTGAAATGCTGAACCAAATCAGCTGGCTCCATCCATCCTGCAAGCCCTTAGCTCTCCTATCTGAGAGGAAAGACCTTGTCCATCAGGCTGTGATCCTAAACCCAAAGCATCAACCTGCACATACAGCAGCACTCTTAGGGATGCATCTGGGCAAACGCATCCTCCCCAGGTTGGACAGCTCACAAGGAGATGTCCCATCCTAAACTTTCAGTTTTATGGGATTTTTTTTTCTTTTATTTTTTTCTCTTTTGGGGGTAGTTTAGAGAGAGAGAAAGAGACAGAGAGGGCTGCATCCGAGTTCTGGGTTTGCATTTGGAGGATTATTGACGAAGTTTAGCATTACCCAGGCTAAAAGCCCTGTGCTGCCTCTCTCTTCCAGACTGTCTCACTTCAGTCCCGCAGAGCACTAAGTGGGGCCTTAATGAACAAGAGAAAGGTTATCAGGACCCGCGTGAGGCTCAACTGTCTGCTACAGTGAAAACCAGGAGACGCCACAGATAAGAGTTCAAAGCACAGAGCCGCCCCGTGTCGGCTGCCGCCAGCCCTGGTGTGCCCAGGGATCCACTTCCCAGCAGCAGACAGGAGGAGGAGGAGGTCAGCAGCCTTCTTCCTCCAACCACTGACCTGCCAGGGGTGGGTGCTGGTGCCTGGAGCCTGCAGCCGAAGGGGCATCCAGCTATGGGGTGATGCTTTTTATAAAGCATGCATGGATTTGTTGGCATCACACCACACCAAGGTTGGCTACAGGGCTGTCAGAGAGGCAGGGATGGGATGGTGGGAGCAGTGCTGTCTGTTCTGTGATGGAGGGACACAGATTCCTCCAGTTTTGGTTGCTGGAGGCTCAGTGATGCGTGTGGGCAGTGCCTGCAGTGTTTTGTTTCAGGTTTTAGCAACTGAAGTGGGGGAAGAGTGCTTGCCAGAGCACTTGCACCAGGAAACAGCTCAGTGAGCGAGCAACAAAGGCATTGGAGGCTGTGTAGTGCAACCTCCAGTGGGTGACCCTGGAGAACATACACAGAACCAAACCTACGGATGAATAATGGAGTTCAGCAAAAACTGAGGCCAAAAGCTCACAGGATGGAACCAAAAATGCCAACAAGCTCCTGACTCCTCTGCTACAGGCAGTTTCCTCTTTCGTAGGATGGTCCAAAGCGTGCTGTGGGACTCATCCATCAGAGGGGTTAGGGGCACAGGGGTAGTGTCTTTGTGACAAGGCATCTAGCTGCACACAGAGCAAACCCTGGGAGGGTCTGCATGCTGCTGGGGGGGGATCCTGGACCATCACGGGCTCCTGACAAGCAATGAGCAGACATCAAGCGATTACTGAAAGCTACAAGGAATAATTACTGCTAAGCAGGGAGGAGGGGAAAGGTTTCCAGAAAGCATCTTGTGCTTTAGCCTCCCTGGGCTGCAATAACCACCAGGGTTAGCTGACACCTGCTCGTTTCTTGCCTCTTTCTGAAGCAGTCATGCAGTGTGGATCACCAAGCCAGCAATGCTGTGACAGAGCTGTCCCCACAGCTGTCACCTCTCCCCATGGACAGCTCAGAGCTACCTGTCCCCCTTGCAGTCCCAGCTTGGCCTCTCTAAGAAACAGAATGACGGCACACACGTCTCTCCGTGCCACATTTCTTACATGCTGGAGTTGTTTCAGCAGGACGCCCTGGAAGGTGCTAACCTTTAAAGGATTTGTGGTTGAAGAGTGGAGAGAGTTGGGAGAGACAGGGCAAGGAGCGAACGTGAAGAAAAGACAGATCAATCCCAACGATTCATCATGCCAAGAGCTGTCTAAATAATCAAAGGCATCAGCCAGGTTGATGTATAGCTGATGTCACTGAGAGAGACCCTTAACAAGGCAGCCAGTACAACAGCTGCTGGTCAGGGAGTGTCTTAGCACACGCCAGGCTGGGGCACGAGAACACAGCCCATCCATCACTGACCCACCTTAATGGCCAACCTTATTAGTAACCATTCGCTGGGGCTGACAGCCCGTGGCAGCACAGGAGCCACCCTCATGCTCCCCAAAACGTGCTGCCCCCTACCCCCCACCCCCAGCAGGAGAGGACAAAGTGGGCACCAGTGGGGAACCAAACAGAGAGGATGGTTTCAGTGCAGCCAAAAGCTCTGGGCACATCCTTACCACTCTGCTCACAGTGCCAGGGCCGTGTGTCCCACGTCCCCCTGCACATCCAGCATTGACCAGCTCTCACTTTGGGTTTTTGTGCCATTGGGTGAGCCCCGTGAGGCAGAAACTCAAATCTCAACACCAGACGGAGTTCCCACTTGAGGACTGAAGCACGGTGACGTTCACCTGCTGGAGTCCCCAGACCCTGCTGCAAACCCTATGCTGAGCTCTCAGCTGTAGAACTGAGTTGGACCAGGGATGGGGACACGGTGTGGGTGGGAGCAGACCCACGAGCCATACAGCAGCCCCAGGTCAGAAGCACTGTGCTCAGCTGAAGTGGATTTACCAGCAGATGGCACTGCCCTCTTCCCCCATGTCCCTGCAGGGCTCCAGCACGCAGGAGTGGACCCATCCGTGCACACAAACAAACTGCCCCATTTTTCCAACTCTGAGGCATTAAAAGCCATCGATGCCTGGATGTGTGAATGCAGGTGGCACCCATGGAGCTCCAGCACCCAAAAGCCACTGTCACCAGAGAGGACATTACTCCTGTGAGCACTGTGGGCAGGAGGGTGCAGGCTGAGCTCAAGCTTTCCTAAAATTCCCCCTTCCTGCCAGGCCCCATGCCCGGCTCCCATTGGATTAACTGGAGTCCAGTTGATTGCTGTGGTTTCAATAGCTTGTTCAGCCATCGATTGCCGTCATGTCACTGGGAGAAAAGGATTAATAATCGGGTGCTCAGGTTGGCTCAATACTGCTGATAGTGCCTGACAAAATACCGTTAGGAGCACTCCCACCGGAACACTATCTATGTACGAAAGCTGCAAGAAACATCATTCAGGGTTTCACGGAATAATGATTAACTCCAGATCTTCAGCCTGGAAAATCCAACAAATAGTTTCTATTATTTCCAGATAAATTCTCTCTCTCTTCTTCAGTTCATTGCTGTTGTGCACACAAACCTTTTCACTGAAACCCTCGAGGGGAGATGCATCTTTTCCTGTCTCTGCCTCCCTCCTTCTCCCCCACAGCCCCTCTCTAATCCATCCCAGAGGAAGCAGAGCCCTTTCTAAACCTCACGTTTCTTCTGACCCTCAGCTGTGAGCTCCATCGTGGCAGTACCCAGCAGTGCAGCCACGGAGCAGCATGCTGCAGGACCCCCAACACACAGTCCCATTTTGGGAGCGTTGCCACTTTGCCTTGACCTCGAGCACATCCCTCCTGCTGCATCGCCCACCACGATGCCAGGGAGCAGCATCACATGTGGTACCCAGGGAGGAGAGGGCTGCGGTGTCCCCGGCACCTCCCTCACCTCCAAACCCGCTGCCATCCTCTGATTTTTGGCCATCAGGATGGAGATGGAGCGGGTGACAGCAGAGATGGTTCCTCAGCTGTGGAGGGCAGGAGCTGACCGGTGCCAAGCACAGATCTGGTCACCTCCCTCCAAATAAAAGGAGGAAGGGATTGGGGCAGTAAATCCCATCCCGGTGCACATCAGCCCGGCAGTAAATCGGAATCCTCTCCGTGCCCTCTTTATTATCACATTCACAGCATGAAGTTATGAGCTTCTTCACAGCTCCTGCTATAAAAATGTGATGGATGGCAGGGGAACCTCAGGGAGTTAATCTATTCTCCCATTAAATTTTACTTTAATTGGTCTTTGAGTCAATCAGAAACTCACTAGACAGTGAATTAAGAAAAGAAAAGGAGGAAAAGAAGAATGAAACGGGGTGGGGGAAGTAAAAGGAGGTGGGTTTTTGTGTTACTACTATATTATAATGCTGGATTAGCCTTCCATTGGAAAGCAAAACGCTGGCAGGCCATACAGGGAGACTTCTGCATGGCTCAATCACTACAGAGGGAGAGAGAGAGTGAAGTAATGCAAAAATATCCCCAGAAAACAGAAGGGCATCAGTGAGACCTGGTCAGCAGCAACAGGAAAGCAGCAGCCAACCGGCTCCATGCCAGTGAGAGGGATCTGAAAGGGAGGATGGAAACAGCATTGCTAAATAATACACATCAGTAACATGGAGATGGGGGAGCGGGGCAGTGCTGGTGATTTCTGGCCATCAGCAATGTGCTCTGAAGCCAGGGCTGGTGGTAGGACAGAGCCTGAGCAAAAGAAAATCCCAGCATCACCCACATCCCAGGTTCGGGGAGTGCACTGCCTGTGCAGCACTGGAACCCTTCACAGGCTCCGGATGAAGGTGTTCAGGCTCCATTAACTGTCTCCCAGGACTTCTCATCTTATTAGAAGAATCAGAGGTGTATGTAACAGAAATAACAACCACAGCAGCGAGAAGGAAAGCAGTGCAAAATGGAAGGCAAACACAAACCGAGGCTGCCTGTGCTCAGAAGCAACACACGGGGCTGACATCCAAAGTTTATGCCCTGGAATATATGATAATAAGGTTTTATGGGAGTGAGCCCTAGGGGACAGGCATTGTCTCTGTAAACAACAGACTTCAGGGTAAAAGCTGAGGTTTGAGTAATGTGTTCAACCTTCACTTATGGTAATAAATACTTACATGAGCCTATATGCATATATAAAGATGTGTGTATACATATAGGCGTGCACACGTGTGTATACACACAAAGGGCAGCAAGGGTAGGAAATAGGCACCTGCAGGGCAGGGTTTGCACTGGAGTTGGATGCTTCCACCTCTGTGAGCTCAGCAGAGGGGTGCAGCACCCCCAGACCCCAATGTCCCAGTGCAGAACATCTTCCTAGAAGGGGCAACGCTCCCTTGTTGCTTTGTGCAATTTCCCACCAGCACTGCAGGTGCTTCTGCCAAAGCCCTGTGCTCCTGGAGTCCTGTGAGTATGCAGCATACAGCTTCATTTTCCTTGTGGAGGCAAGGAAAGCTGTAAAACACAAAGAAAAAGATGGGCAACAAAGCCAGACCACACACTTATGACACTTCAGGATTAGGGGCAGCTCTGCCTTGAGGGTTGGACACACACACTCTGGAAGCCAAAAGTTGCAGTATTTCTTTTTTGGGAAGGAAGAGGAGGAAGTAGAGGGAGGGAAAGAGCAGGTAAGGTTGTCTGGGACTCTCGCAAAACTTAGAGCTGACACTTTTGCATTAGACTCCGGGAAGGAGCAGCCCCATCTAGGCCATATTTTAGTGCTTCCATCCCTCCTTTCTTTGGATAGAAGCAAGCAATGGTGCTGGCCCTCAGCCCCCTGTGCCAGCCCCAAGACCCACAGGCACCATGGGCTCCCCAGGCAGGAGGCAGGACCCCAGAATGAACCCCTGCAGAGAGGGGAGAGGGAAGGGAGCATCCCATTACAGAAATGACATCTTTAAAGCAGCAGACTTAGGCTCAGTTTGGACTGACAGCTCACAGAAGCATCTCCTGATGCTCTTAATGGGCAAACACAGGCTTAGCATGCAATTAAATCATACACACCAGCATCGTGGCTGACACCATGAGAAGGCAGGGCCTGGGGTGAGGGGTGTGGGGGGGTTGGGGAGCACTGCATCCAATGCAGCTGCAGTGCAGAGCTCAGTGCCCGGCCTCAGACTTGGCTTCTGCTGGGGGAATCCCTGGGCAAACGTGCCAACGACCACGGGAATTTGGCCCTGCAGAGGCAATTAGTTTCCCTAACGGCCCACCACCTATTCATCACCTTCACTTTGCACTTTATGCAGTTTACAATAAATCAGTGGGCTAAGCCAAACTCAGAGCTCGGAAGCGCCTGGGTCCCCCGTCCCAGGTTTCCTGGACTGTCTCAGCCAAGGCACCATTTACAATGAAGACGATTTGTAGTGCAAAACGTCCACTCCCAGAGAATGAACTCAAAGATGCAAGGGCAATGGGGGCCATGATTCATGTGCAGCACTGGTTTAAGTGTCCCTGCAGCCCACGGGCCTCCATGGGACTGTCCCTGTGCCCAAGACAGTGCCAAAATGAGCAAAACCCTCTGCCCCATTACCCAGCACGCCAGCAAGCGCAGGATAGCTCTGGGAAAGGGCAGATCTCCTCAGCCAGAGCTGTTCTCTTCTCATCCCTTCCAAAAATTGGAGGCTGAGCACGAGAAGAGCTGCACAGTGCTGCCCCATCTCCTGCCCCGGGCATCAGCAGAGCCGAGGAGAGCGCACCGTCGATCAGTGCTGGAGCAGGAACGTTTGGAGAGTGTAATTCTGCCGGAGGAGAATGGACTTCCTGAGCACATGGGCCTAAACTGCAGAGAAACAGAGCCCTAAATCTCTGGCTGTAGATTTACGGCCTCCATTCTCTTTCTTTACTGCAAATACAATCCGGCAGTAATGGTCTAACACAGGAACACCATCACCAACTGGCTGATGGCTCACATAAAAGCAATGTCAACCAAAAACTATGAGTTTATAAAAGGGAACAAACCCTCAACAGTGACAAGAACATGAAACCCATTAACAATTTAAACACTCTCCATTTTTTATTCCCCACCTTGAAGCTATTACGGCTGATAGAAGGCTTCACAGCTGAGTTAACCACTTCAAGGGAGGGCTGTGCGTGCACACATGAACTGAGGGTTCACTGGGGCTGCGAGGTGGGAGGTGGCGTGGTTTAAAACTGCCCTGGGCTCTGCTCCTGGCAGCTGCTCATCACCCTCCCCTCCGGGAGCTCAGCACCTGGCAGGATTTGGCTGTGGCTGCAAAGCTTTCCAAAGCTGCCTCGTCACCTCGAGATACCGACAGATTATTGCTATGGTTACTGGAGGGGGGGGAAAAAAAGCAACAACAAAAGAATTAAAAAGCCAAACAAACGTAGGTGTGGGTTATAATTGTTTTTCCTGGAGATTTTCTTGCAGGGGGAGCAAATCTTTGTGGAAGGTTCTGGGGAGACCCTGAGCTGAGCACGGTGGTGGTGAGGAGGAGAGGAGGCACAGTCTGCTTGGAGAAGCTGGCATCATATGTTTTGGGAGAGCTCAAATGTTTGGGGTGCACCCCAGCACCCCAGTGCCACCGCACGGAGCTCCTGGTGCCACAAATGCACAGCAAAGCACAGCCAGGACATCGCTCCCAGCTCTCTGCTGACCCTGGAAACAGCATTTTACCTCTCTAACTATCAATTTTCTCCAGCTGCAAAACAGGGATAACACCAGTTAACCTCTGCTGCAAAGCGCTTGATATTCTTCAATGTAAGTTGCTCTCTCCTCACAGAAAAGCACTGCAATTTTTCCTTATTATTAGAGAATCCAACACAGGGCAGACCGGCATGCAGCCTAATTTAGACCCTTGCACGAGGCTCCTGTACACCTAAAGAGCAGCAGCCCCAAGCAAGGTGCAGTGCTGGCTGTGCAGAGGATGTCGTTGATCACTGATGCAACCAGATGATAGAGAAAGAAGGAGTGAGCAGCAGGCAGCCTCGCCTTGGCCACCAAAACCCCATAGCCCTGCTCGCCCTAGGAAATCAGACCAAGCACCAACAGATGCCAAATCAGCCAGAAGCCAAAGTATTCCCAAGCCTGAGCAAACACCTACAGAAGGATGCTGTTCCGCTCCTGGTTTAGCTGTGGTTTCAGTGCTAATGAGTCTGGGCCATGCCTTGTGCTAATCAGCCCTGCAGGCTGTGGGTGCAGGTCGTGCCCAGGACCCCCCATACCCTGGGTCCCTCCCACCCTGCCTGGCTCCGGGACCACCAGGAAGAGCCTGAAACCAGATCCCGGTCCCCAAATGGAAGGAAGTGGCACTGGAAGCTCCTGCCATAAAGCCGGTCCCATCGTGCTGAAACGCCGGCAGATGGGGCCATAAACGCTTCCTCCTCCCCTCACTAACAGCCACCGAGGCTTCAGATTCATCTCACTGTCAGGCTGTAAATGCCTCTCGCTCCGTCTCTCGCAGCTGGGATGTGCCGGGACAGCGTGCTTCCTGCCGAGGTTCGCTTTGCCCAACAGCAGAGGTGAAAGGAGAGGGGAAGGATGGAATGAAACTGGGATCTGCCAGCAAGGAGGAGGGGAAGCTGTCTCATACACGAAACACCATGCCTGTGGGATGGAGGCAGCACCCGGATGGCCACCAAGAGCTCCAATGGGGTCAGAGCTATCCCAGATCCGGGCACCCTCAGCCTCATTTGCATATGTAAATCACCGTGGCAAGGATTAACGCAGCCGTTTGTTTACCTGCGCTGGTAGGGGTTTGGTATTTACACGAATAGAGTGAACATCTGCAGCTTCATTAGGCAAGGTAAAAGTTAAGGACTATAAACCTTTATGCTTCCAGTCGTAAAGCAGTCAGGGTCAGGAGGGAATTTCTGAAGATGGGCACGCTATTCCATCACTGCCCATTACGGGGTCTTCCTGCCACTCTCCAAAGCAGCTGCTGCCAAATGAGGTGGGCTGGTGGAGCCCACCCTTCCACGGGCTTTGACTTACAATGCAATGGTGCTTGAGGACCTCCAACAAGATTGGGCATTGCTGCACTCCTGACCATAGAAACGGAGACAGAGAGCCGCTGTTTTGGTACTCTGCAGCTCTGCAGTGGCAATGCCACCTTTGCTCCATAATTAATGCTCCCTTGAGAAGGACGGGTCTGAACTGTCACCTCTTTGACCTCATTTTCCCACTTCTTTGAAGACTTGGGCAGGTGACTCGTAGCACACCATGTGCTTTCTGGCTTGCAGTCTGGACCAGAAAGAATGCAACAACATGAAAGGAACCTGAGCAGCACATCCAGCCTCCCCCGTCCCCCAAGCACGAGAGGACAAACCCACAGCATTTTTGTCCCTTGCCATGCTTGTGGCAAGGAGGCAATCTTGCACAACCTGGTGTGAGACAGAGCACAAGAAGCAGTGAGAACTCCCTAACTAATAATAACAGCGACAGGCTGATGCTAATTAGGACAAGTGGACTCTTGCTCCACCAGTTTACTAAATCTGGCTTCATTTTGCCTGGGGAACGGATGCCCTGGGCAGATTTATTACACACATCCCAACCTTTGCTGTTAGGAACACTGTGTGTTGGAAGTGTCCTGATTAAACAAAAGCTCCTTGGGATCCTCCCCCAGGTCCTAACGTGGGATGCTCTGCTCCAGCATGACACCGTGGCTGGAACTGGTGCTGCCCCATTCTGTGTCAACATTTCCCCGTGGCTCTGAGCACTCCTCCCCAGTGAGAGTGGCAATCAGAACACACACACAGAGCTCCTTCTCCCTGCACTGGGAGGTGCCAGGTCTTGTCCCCTTGAATGCTTAATAAAGATGTTTTTTAAAGAAAGTATGCGCGTACGGAGGGATTTATTTTTATCTTCTTAATTGTGGGAGCCTGCTCTGCGTTTCCCTTTTCCAGGATTAACAGCCAGAGCTGGAGCTCTCCATTTTCCAAGTCTTCTAATTCCACTAAACATCCGCTACCCTGAAAGGACTCCGCAGAATCCCATAAAACATTATTTATCTGTGTGCGTTAGCTGCACGATACTGTAATTTCCAGAATAAATGCTGGGTGTAAATTGTTGTTTATGTTGGAGTCTGACTGTCTTTACGAGAAACAAAGTGAAAACTGAATCTTCACAGCTTTATTTCTTCCGCTGAAACCTCTTCTGCAGAAGGAGGAATGCCTGGTGGAGTGCCTTAATGGATGGCTGTAAAGATTGTTGGGTTAAAACAAAGTACAGGGAATCACCTCCATCCCCCCTTTTACTGCCAAATCCTCAGCTGGTGTAAATTGGTGTAGCTCCAGTGACTTGGGTTCATCTGGCCCACGAGTGTCATTTAAATCAAGCTAAATTAAAGTGAAAGCATCGCCGTTCGCATGGTTCTAATTAAAGGCCCATCAATGCTTCTATCACAAACGCTGTTGGTCCCAGGCATGGTGGCCCAAATGCTTCCCATCCGGGCCAGCACTGAGGGGCACAGACCCCCACAAACCCCTCCACCAAACGTCCACAGCCCTTCCCTCTGTGTGTGCCCCTTGGGCTGAGCCCAGCAGTCATGGGACTGCCATGGAGATGCCCACAGGAAGGGCTCTGCTGTAGGACACAACCCCACTGCTGATGTGACCATCCTGGTCAAAACCAAGGCCTGAGCTCACCCCATGGCACCTCAGGGGTCCCCCTGAGCACCGAGCTCACTCCCTGGCCTGGGGCTGCAATGAGACTCAGGCTGTATAAACCCTCTAAGATCCCAAAAACTGAGCCCAACCCACCCCACTGTGACCATGTCCCTCAGTGCCACATCTCCAGGGTCAGGGATTCCCCCACCTCCCTGCAAATGGTGCCCACAGCTCCATCCCATGGGGATGGTGACCCCAAGGCCACCATCCCCTGCCACGCTCGGGTGCCACCAAACATTGCCACGGTCCCTCCGGGAGCAGCAGAGCAGAACTGAGGGAAACTTTTGATGGAGAGCTCTGGCAGTCCCATCATCGGGAAGCAAGAAAGGTCAGAGAGTGGAAAAAATAATAAGAAAATATAACTGCTTTCTTATGAGGAAAATATTATGAGTTCTTCCCCTTTTNTGGGGCTGCGCGTGTTAATTGAGAGCAGAATTTAGTCCACTGGTTGTAATTAATTAATCAAGTTTCCAGTACGGTTTGCATACTTTTAATCTATTTTATTATTATTATTATTATTTTTAATCTGTCTTATTTTATGCCTCCCCACTTGTCCCGGTGCAACGGGCAACCCCACTCTGCTCCGTCCCACTGGGGCCCCATATCTGTCCCCAAGTGCCACCTGGAGCCCTGCAGTGACCCACAGCTCCNCATGGGACTGCCATGGAGATGCCCACAGGAAGGGCTCTGCTGTAGGACACAACCCCACTGCTGATGTGACCATCCTGGTCAAAACCAAGGCCTGAGCTCACCCCATGGCACCTCAGGGGTCCCCCTGAGCACCGAGCTCACTCCCTGGCCTGGGGCTGCAATGAGACTCAGGCTGTATAAACCCTCTAAGATCCCAAAAACTGAGCCCAACCCACCCCACTGTGACCATGTCCCTCAGTGCCACATCTCCAGGGTCAGGGATTCCCCCACCTCCCTGCAAATGGTGCCCACAGCTCCATCCCATGGGGATGGTGACCCCAAGGCCACCATCCCCTGCCACGCTCGGGTGCCACCAAACATTGCCACGGTCCCTCCGGGAGCAGCAGAGCAGAACTGAGGGAAACTTTTGATGGAGAGCTCTGGCAGTCCCATCATCGGGAAGCAAGAAAGGTCAGAGAGTGGAAAAAATAATAAGAAAATATAACTGCTTTCTTATGAGGAAAATATTATGAGTTCTTCCCCTTTTTCAGCTTTTATGGAAGGAGATTCTGCCAGTTCCCTCAGAAAAAAAGAAGAAAAAGTAGTTTTAAAATGAGATTATGCACCTTCAGGGTGCCATTAGGAAGTTTTACTGTACTGAGATGACATGAAAGCTCTGGAATTAATATCCCTGAGATGCTTCAAACCTGCAATAGCAATTATTGTACTACGTGTCCCTGGATAAATAATAGGGCCATTCAGCTAATTAGCTTCAATGATTTCAGCTCCCTGTAAATTCTCTCTCACTCGGCTATAAAAATAACACTAGGCAAACTTTTGGTAACAGAAACTTCTTTCGGGGTAAAAAAATAATAAATATATATATATATATAAATTAAATAAAATGAGGGGGTTNGGGGCTGAAAGATGAAGCACACCTAAAAGGCCAAACTTTGATGCACATAGCTCAGGTTCATGTGAGGGGAGGTGACCGTGGCCACCCGAGGCCCTGCTGCCCGTAGTGGGATGGAAAGTGCTTTGCCTTTCTGATCTTAAATAAACCTGACTTCAAGCAAAGCAAAGCAGAGCACAGAGAGCTGCGGGAAACAGGGGGAAAAAAATAATCTATAAAATACAACAGCATCCCAAAGTGCTTCTAAGAGCTGATTTTTTTTTTTTTGCTGTGATTCAAAACGAGCACGACCCACATCTTCCAGGAGAGAAACCCCTGACTGCAGAGTTCACAGATGGCACTGAGTACCAAAGGAGCTGAGCACCACCAACACTACAGCAGAGCCATCAAGGCCGTGTGATGAGCAGAATACAGCCCCAAAAGCCCCCAAGTGTTGTGACCTATGGGATGAGCTCCCCATGGTTCTGCTTGTGGGGTGAGGATGGGTTTTAGGCTCACAGGGTTGAACACCCAATGGTTTTGCTGCCCTTGGCAGAGCCCCAGAAAGCTCCAAAGGCTCCTGGAAGCCTCAGGGGAAGGTGATGCTCAGCAGTGGGTTTTTGCCCACAGAGCACAGCCCCACAGCAGTGCCAGGTGCGTGGAGAAGGGCACAGAAACGAAGCAGCTCTGAGCATCAACCCATCTCCAGCGTTCCCCTGCAATGCTTTCCATCTCAGCACTCGACACGATGACCCTTAGTGGTAATATTAACACCACCACCACCCCCAGACCCCACGTCATCCCTTAAAGAGCTGTCCCACTGTTATCCCAGTGCTCTCCAGTCCCTTTCTGCTGGCTCCCCATCCCTGTTTCCAACTTTCCACGGGAACCACACATGCAGCTGATGAGAAACCCAGGCACCTCGCCGCCGAGGACGGAAAGTCATAACATTTGTTTTGGAAATTTATTTTAGCCCATATTTCTCCATACAACAGATTGTATAAATGAAATCGGACTGACACCGCTATATTTCCTAACTAGCTGCCGTCTCCCTGCAGCACTCAGGGACTGTCAGATTTTTCCCTGAGGTTTTTCCCCGTTGGTTTTATTTATTTTTTGGAAAGTAGAGGGACGGGGAGGGGGAAGGTTTTGGCACAGAGCATTTTTCAGACCAGTGCAAACCTCGGTACATAATGCCCTGGCTTTGCATGTTTCACCATGACAGGCACCTCCACCTCCAACATGGGCTGCAGGAGCCCCGGGCACAGACACCAGGAAACCATTGACATCCAGGGTCAACCCCACAGAGGGAGCCCAGACCTTCATTCTGCNCCTTCCCTTCTCACACAGAAGCAAACACAAACCCCACAAGGCTGAAGCCATGCACTTGGGCTCTGCCCTCTGCACACCACAAGATGCCCCAGGACAGGAGCGGTCCCAAAGGCTGTGAGAGCATCAGAGCCACTCTGCTCCTCTCTGCTCCAATTCCAGAGGGAGCACTCTGCTGCTCTGCTCCCCCTGCACTCAGGGTCCGACCCCACCACGGGGGTGCAGCTGAAGGCACAGCCCTGGGGCGGAGCTGCTGCNGAGATCTCAGTGTTTGTCTTCTGAACTGAGACTCGTGTGCAGCCCAGGGCTGCTGCAGGAGAAAGCATGAGGCAGAAACTGGATTATATTGNCGGTGCACTGGGAGCACTGGGAGCGTGAGAAAGGAGCTGGCTGCGCGGCGAGAGGCAAGTGCTGCAGAACGTGACAAATTTCGCCCTAATTCCTCAAGGGCTTAAGTTTGTCACTCTCGGGGTTAAACTGCTTTCAGGAGGTCGTGTTATGTGGATACAACTCCCAAAAAAAAAAAAGCAGGACGGGCTGAAACGCCGCGTGCTGACCCATCCGTGTACCCACGGCCTTAATCTAAACTTTCCTGGACCTCATTCTGTGAATAATTATACACACAGGAGGGCAGCTCATCAGCTGGAGTCAACTGGCTGCACTCCACCGAAGGGAGTGGGGAACGGGCCAGGACACAGCTCCCACACACAGAGCCCACAGCACGAGGATGGAGTGCAGCCACTGCAGTGCCATCAGCACCAGACCCGTGGTTCCCATCCAGGATGCTGAGCTCTGCTGGCCCCGTGTGTGCCTTCTGAGCTTGTTTAGTTCCGTTCATTTCTTTCCTTTTCGTTTCTCCTGGTTTTTTTGTTTGTTTGTTTGTTTTTAATAAGGGAACACTGCTGTCATCTGGAAAAGACAGCTGAAAAGGAGACTGAAAACCCAACAATCTGAGCACCGCTTTGCACCTCTGTTCATTCCTTACTTTGAGATACCTGTGGGCAGCTCTGGTCCCAAGCATCGTCCTCCTTGCCTCCCAAATCCCCTTTCAGCCTCAGTTTCTCCCTCCGTTCCACCCCATGTCATGCACCAGACAACCCCTCTCCCCCCAAACTGTGCTGTGATCCCCAGCATCTTCCCCCCTGTAAACTGTTGGGTCCCACACGAGGCATCACCATGCCAGTGTGCCAAGGGGAGCTGGTTGTGGGGTGGGCAGAGGGGACAGGCTGCTCCATCCCTCTCTGCTCCACCTGCATAAAGAGCAGCAGTCCCGCTGCCAGGATCAGAGCACGGCACGCTGCTCATCTCACCAATCAATTTTTACAGCTGGAGAGGATAATAATGGTAATATCGGGATCAAAAAAACCCCGCAATGACCCATAACAGTAACATATTACAGCTCCCTTTAAATAACCGTGCTGGCTGCAGGTTCTTTGTTTCTCTGGCAGCAGACAAACGGAGGGGCTGGATTCATCCCCACGTCCCCAGGTTGTGCAGTGCTCCCAGTCTGGGTGCACAGGGATGGGGCACAGGGAGCATCCCACAGCAGCTCCGTCTCCACCTGGGAGCAGTGGGGCTGAGCTCCAGTTTTGCTCCCAGGCAGCAAGCAGTGGAGATGCACCAGGCCCCAGCTGGAAGGCAATGAAGCACAGCACATGGCTCCATTTCCAGCACCCCCCGACCATATGCTGCAGCAGGAGAACCTGAAGATGGAGCATTTTACGGGAACACTGAGCACCAAAAGAGAGCGCTTCCCCCCAGAGCTAACAGACATTTGCTGTGTTTTATTGTTACGATAGGAAGCAAAGTTCTCACTTGCCATATGCAAGGCAAAAAGTGAAGGCACAGAACTCCCCTCAGCTGCACTCCCCAGGGCCGTGGGTGGGAAGTGGGGCTCGTTTGGTAGGAGGATGTCACACCCCACGGATGGAGCAACGAGAAAAGATGGAGCACCTTTCAGGCATTTGGTGCCACCAAGAGCAATGTAAGTTTGTTGGGTTTAGGGAAGAAAATCGAAGCCCCTGCTGCCTTCTTTGCTCCACGTGATGTCAAAGCCCTCAGCTGCTCACACCTCGAGCAAAAAGAGCTCCTAAAACTTCATTTCCAAGTACAGCAAAGCACCTCGATGCTTCGGTGCCTAAGGACCTCACAGCCACCCACACCCTGAAGCACATCAATGGCCACAGGGCACCAAACATTTCCCTTTAGAGGGATCTGCACATCCAGCAGAGCTCTGCAGAGGTGTGAAATGGCGCTGGGCATCCGCTCCTCTTCTTCTTCTCACACGTGCACCAGAGGGAAAAAAAGAGCATTCATTTTAATCAAAGCCAGAATACTTAAGCAGCCAAAATGGGTTTATTTTTCACACTCAAAAGGGACGTTTTGCAAACACTCCACAAAACGGCGACCACCGCGTGCACGCGACAAAAAAATGTCAACCCCGAACGCCTCGATCACGGAATAAATTATTTAGCTCTGATATAAACCCCGGCACGGAACGACAAACACTTCTGTCACTGTTGCGCAGCGCTGATTACGGCATTACGCTCCCTAACAGCCTTCCCCAGCATCATCACTAATGGGTTTTATAACATGCTTTATAACAGGTTATTAAGGAATATGGCTATAGCTGGTAATCGCTGTATAATATGAATAAAGCATTTAAGCAACGGCCCCTTCATTTAAGCTGTTAACTGGGGGAACCGCTGCGGTATAAATAACAGAGCTGGAGGGCTCCCAGCACATAGTGGGTGCACGTTTCTGCTTTTCTCCCTTCTTTTTGAGGCTGAAATCCCTTCATCCATCATTATTCCCTTCTACCCACCATTCTTCCCTTCTACCCACCATTATTCCCCTCTACCCACAATTATTATCCTCTACCCATCATTATTCCCTTCTACCTACCATTCTTCCCCTCTACCCACGATTCTTCCCTTCTACCCACCATTATTCCCCTCTACCCACCATTCTTCCCCTTCACCCAGCATCCCCTTTCCACGACGGCCCCCGGGACCGTTTGCCATCCATTTATTCAACCAAAACGCCGTACGTTTAGAACCGTGGAGCAGAGGAGCGGTGTCCCCCTCCTCCCCCCCGCCGGAACCGCCGGGGGCTGCATCCCACTCCCGTTCAACCCAACGCCGAAATCCCCATTGCCGTCAATGGGAGCGCGCCGCAGGACGCGCCCTCGCTGTGCGGATTCCCACCGGCAGGGGGCAGTAGCGGTTTACCCGCGCCGGTTCTCGCCTGGGCGCGGCGTGGGGCGGGGAGATGGGCGTGGACTCAGCTATATGGGCGGGGCTACGAGGAAAGGAGGCGTGGTCAACGACACCGCGTTGTTGATGGAAAGAGGCGTGGCTACGATGAAGTGGGCGTGGTTAAAGGGGCAAATGGGCGTGGTTAACAGCAAGGGGGCGGGGCGTAGAGCCGTAGCGCGCTACCCGGGTGCCCGTGCCCGCCCGTGGCCGTGTCCTGCTGCGGGGACGCAGCACCCGGCAGCACCCACACGGGAAGCAAACCAGACCAGGGGGGGTTGGGAGGGGTTGGGGCTGTGCTCCCAGCTCAGCGTTTGCCTGCCGGGTGCTCAGCTCTCCTCCTGTTGTAACTGCTGGGTAATGTCTGCAAAAGAGCCCATAAGTGAATGGCGGATGTAAAATGATTCATGGGTGGAAACCCATTGGAAAAAAAAAGAAGGAAAAAAAAAACCAAAAAAACATTATAGCCTGCTCTTACATCGTGGTGTAATTAAGATCAATTGAATTAATCACCGTGAGCTAAATGAAATGTTATTCAACAATGCACACACGCAAACATCACGGCGTTCCCCCCCTCCAGACAAAATGTAACGTTTCCAATATTTGCCTGCAGCTCACAACAATAAATCCTCTCAAATTTGCCTTCCAAGGTCAGCGAGTGCGGGAGATGCATGTATATGATTTTCTAGTTTACCTGCTAAGGAGAGAGGGGTCAGTAAATTATCCTCCCGCCTCAGCCTAATTGAATAGACCAGTGGACGTCAGGCTGGAACGCCGAGGGAGCATGAGGACACACTTGACAACATCTATCTGTCACTGAGGACGAGGAGAGACAGGTAAATGGACTGGCAGAGGGGAAGATATACCACACGGATAATAACCGCCATGTGACGGGAAGAACAAGTGTTAAAGGAAGAATAACAGAGCCACCTCCATTATCTGGAAAGCAACTCCGCTCATTTTTTTAATTAGTGGAACCTGCAGCTGACAAGGGAGGGCAAGATTGAAGGCTGGCTGGGAGCTCGTTACATATTCTTGTT
This sequence comes from Odontophorus gujanensis, assembly GCA_013399175.1. NCBI lineage: Eukaryota > Metazoa > Chordata > Aves > Galliformes > Odontophoridae > Odontophorus > Odontophorus gujanensis. The sequence continues at coordinate 66,078 of VXAB01004213.1, read as the reverse complement.
GTGAAATGGGTGGCAAGAGGCGGTGTTTTTAAGCAAACCCAGCGGTGTTTCTCTGGAGCAGGACAACGTCCAGGATTTGCCAAATGGGCAAAGAATGACAGGTTGATGGTTTCGAGAGAAATGGATTCCTACTGCAAATCTGTGACAGCAGCCAAAGCAGCAACCCAGGGATTACACAGTGTTTGCTCTTGTATGGGGCTTTTATGCATAGGTTGTGAGGTTCTTTATATGAGAAGCCTTAATGGCGTTAATCCTGTTTCCCAGATAGAGAAAGCGAGGCAAAGTCATTTGCTCAAAATTACTCAGTTGAGACCAAGAACCAATTGCTGTGCCGACTGCTCCTGAGCCCGAACCAGAGGATGAGAAGGAGCAGCCAAGGGTGATGGGGTGCAGAAGGGGACGAGGACTGGGAGCTGCCTCTGATTCAACCATTCCAAAACTGCTGTGCCAGAGCTTAGGAAAAGTTGGGCCGTTGTGCTACAGGGGTGGAAGAGAAGAACAAAATCTACGAAGCACAGAGAGAGAAGAGGGTTTTCTGCAGCAGAAGCCCTCGAGTTGGGAGTTTTCCCTTCTGTTTAGCAGCTCCTGCCAGAGTACACTGAAATGCTTAAAAATGCTCATGAGCTCCTCCTGGGAAAAGGGAGAGTAGGATGAGGAACGCTGAAGGTTGTCATCCAGATTAATTAATGAGAAAACCAAGAGGAGACATGTTCCATCCTCAGACTCACCAACAGAGTTCAAAAAGAAAGCAGCAATCTTTGCTATTCATCTCATTTCAGCCACAGAAAACACATCTGCCCATGGTATGACACAGCTCACTGCGATGGAGCCCATAACCTTCCTATCTTATGCCCTGTCATTAACAGCAGAGTGCAAAATAATGCTTTCACTGATGTTTTGGGGAGCAGCTGCCTGTGTATCTTCTATTGCCCAGCACCCTGTGCCCTTCTCGAAGGGGCATGGTGTGCTTGGAGAGAACTGAAGACAAAGTGCAGCCTTGAGTGGAAGGCGACGCTCTACGGTCAATGTCATTTTAAACACGGGGATGAGAAAACTGCTGATGGGAGAACAGGATGTTCTGGCACTTATAAGTGATGGAGACGGCAGAATTCAGTCTGGAAGTTTAATGCTATTCTTAAAATGGGAGGAAAGGTTTTACTAGTGAGCTCCAGCTCCAGCTGAAGTGGTGGCACCCACTTGGATGGAGCCTTGCACCGACCCTGAGAAGTTTTATGGTACCTGGGGTGGAGGACTCCCCAGCAACAGCCCTTTAAGCATCCACAAAGCACCACAGGGACACATGTAAGGCACTAAGCATTTCTGTTGCCACTCTGGGACTTCTTTGCGTGTAATTTCAGTGTAGTCAGTCATTCAATTTTAATCATAAGCAGTGCGACGCCTTTTACAAGAGGAGGTCGTGCTATATTCTAATCCGTTTTGTAATTAAGCATAAATCTTAGAGAATTGATTGAATGCAGCGATGAACTCACAGTTTGCTCTGTGCTTTTTCTGCCAAGGGTGTCCCCATGCAATTAACAAACTTAGGAGGACCGCCCAAGGGATGGAGCACACCCAACCTCCGGGTCTTATCTGGGAAGCAATGTAAGGACTAAAACAGCAATGTCACGGAGATAAGCTGAAGATGGAGGAGGGTTTTCTAAGGAAATATTGAAGAGCAGAGAGAAATAATTATCTGTTTTAGAAGTGAGTATGAAAGGGAGGTTTTGACCCCAAAGAGGAAGGTGAGGTGCCTGGAAGAGTCTGTCGGAACTTGAGCGTTATCTTTAGCTTTGATTTGGGGCATCTTCCAACTCCTCCGTTTGCATCCATTGCCTGGAAACAGGACAGGCCCAATTCTGCACATCCTTGTGGGAATCTCAGCATCTCCCTGCATCCCATAGGGGTCTGCTGTCAGCAGAGGGCACCGGTGGCCGCCCAGCAAACCCCACCTGTGTGACACCGAGGCAGAACGTGATGAATTCACCCCGTCCCAGTGACAAGCAGCGCAGCCCCAGACCCATCTCTATTCCCAGATTTGGGATCAGGTTTCTCCCACATCAGACAGCAGAGCATTTTCGCTCGTGTTTACCCAGGGCAGAGCAGAGGGAGGTCTTTCTTCCCATATAAATACTTTCTTTGCAGCAGACTCTCCCTTCACACTCTCGGTGCAGCCTTTCCCATGCTCATGAATCCAGCCCTGCATCCATTCATCAGCGCAGGCTCCAGGGAGATTTCATTTTCTTCCTTTCTTTCTAAAGCAAAGATGAACACACTGCACGTGCTTCAGACACCCCAACGGCGGACTCCGTGCAAATAGAGTTGCTAAGGAGAAAACCTCCTTCTTCCCATTCCCCCACCTCCTAAAAACGACCATTAGAGCCAACGCAGGTACCGCTGCGACGAGGAGAGGCAGTGAACTCGGCTCAGCCGCCCCTCGGCCCTACAACCCCAGGAACAGGCTTGGGATTCTTTGCTTTTGACCGCCCGATGACCTCGGGGGATGCCGTCCTGATGGACACTGGGACCATTAGCCCTTTTAACACACATTCCTTACCCGAAACGCAGACGTCGCTCTGCTGGTTCGCACCCTCTCAACCAGCCATGACCCTGCCCGCTGGGTTATGGGTTTGCTTAGGGCCAGGGGGGTGGGGGGTGGGGGTCCATTCGGGGCAGCATTCACCTTTCACAAAGCCTCTGGACCCCACAGCCTGAGAACGACTCTGCCCACCCTGCGAGGACCACGCGGAGCTCTGCGTTCTCATCCCACACGCATGGAGCAACAAAAGGAGCAAGCAGAGCCCTTCTCTTTCTGTGTCCTGTGCTGTTTTTCTCTCAATCCCAAACATGGAGCATCCCTCATGGTTCTGTTTGGGAACGGCTGTGCTGCTCCAGGCTTTTTTTATCAGACAACACGAAATCTCCATTCCTTTTTATTTGCCCTCCCCGCTTCTGCTGAGGCATAATTTTTGGTCTTATTATTCCAAGCAAAATGAGGCAAGAGCGAACGAGCCTTGCTGCTAATAGACCAGAACAACCTATTAATCCAGAGCAAAATTAAGCAGCACAAAGGTTAGGGAAACGAGAGCCTCGCTGTTTTTTATCCTCACAGTCAAGGCCTGATCCAATGACGATGGTTTTTCTACTGACTTTAATGAGCCCCAGACCAGGAGGTGTAGTGCAGCCAAAGGTCTGGCACTGTCCAGAGGCAATTTGCCTCCCCAGAAGCAGAATTCCATTGATATCTCTGTTTCTCTTGCACCCATGCATGGGTTTGCCATAAGACTGAGAGCACAGTTGCCTCAGTTTGCCCAACCGAAGAATGTGGATAATAATTAATCCTCCTCCACTGGATTTATCACAGAAACCATCTATTAAGTGCTCCGGGACTACCAGATGGGAGAGAACAAACCCCACAAATGCACCATTCTTACATACATCCCCTCTGCCTGAACCAGTGGCTTAAAACGACCCTGTGAAATTAGCACAACCCAACAAAGTCCGCTTTGAGGCGGAAGGGGCAGCGTGGAGTGGGAGAGGGAATTCCTGCCCCAAAACAGAGGATTCATTCCGGCTAAAAATAAAACGAGTAAATAAATACAGATGCCGAACCCACAACAGGGGGAGGGGGGTTAAATAAAAAAAAAAAAAGCTTTTCATCCCTCTCTGCAGCAGCTCCAGCACAGAGCCTTGTCTGTCCACAGCCCGATTTAAGTCCCCTCTCAGGGTGGCTGATGAGCTGCGTTGAGTTGAGTGAGGAAACATCTGTTGGACTTGCCATAAGCCAGCACAAGGTGCAGGGAAAACCCCTTCCAGCCCTGCAGCCCCCCAAGCAAGCAGCAGTATGGGGCCACAGCCCCCTGAGTGCTGCAGCTCTGAACACAGAACACAGGATGCATCCAATGCATCCACAGCGCTCAGTCCCGAGGAATGGGGAAGGTGAGAAGCAAAGCAGTCCAACCTCCCCATGAAACCAACAGCACAGGAGAGGAACTTCAGCAGCATCCCCAGCCTTGCTGTTGGAAAACCTCGGAGGGGGCTGACATCACTCTTCCAGCATTGCTTCCCTGTGCTGTTTGCTTTCTCTGTATAGTGGCTGTACAGTAGAGCATCCCTGACCCCCACGCTCCTGCTCTCACAGTGTGCTGAATGCTCCTGCAAGGTAACCTTCCTACTGCTCTTTTCTTGGGTGACCCCAGAGTCCCATCTGCCCAAAGACGAACTGACTCCTGCGGCATGTGGAAAATGCATCTGGCCTGGCTCCAGGATGCCTCCTGCAAGACCGGCCCATCTGCATCTTCTCTGCTTTATCCAAGTTTGCTCTGTGGCATATTTCCCCCTATCTCCCCCTGTACAAGCTCAAAAATTAACTCTTTCTGCCCTGGCATGGGAATAAGTTCAGAAGTTTCAACTGACTTCAGCAGATATAAACCCAGTGCAGCTCCCATTACTTCAATTAAGCTATACTCTGAATTTATCTGGCAGCATGTAAGAAAAGAAGCCAGCATTTCTGCTACGGTGGAAGCTACAGTTGCCATGATTCCTTGGGGAACCTTCTTGGCAATGAATTGGTGTTTGTGGGTCTGTGGAGCACAGAGGGATGCTGGGGTGGGAGCATGCAGATCTCCTGTGCACGTTTGGGTTGCACATTTGCCTGTTTGGGCTGTGCATGTTCTAGCAATGACTCAAACACTTGCAGCCGTGGTGAACTGCAGTTCCACCTTGAGCACAGCTGAGGGCACAGGACCTCAGGGCACAGGAAAGCTCTTGTTTGTGTTAATAGGGCCAGGATATAGGAACCCAAACTGCCTGGGAATGGGGATCCAGCGCCCACGGGTACCTTAGGGAAATCCCAACTTTCATTAACAAATTAAACCTAAGCTTCAGGCTAGAACACGTAATAACCTGAGAATTAACTCCAGCACATTCAGAGGATTAACGTTGTGCCAAGAGTTGATAATTAAAAGAGTCCCGATAAATGCTGTGCCAAAAATTAATTAATAAAGAGAAAAAGAACAGCTCGACATCCGATCTGTAGCTTCGATACATCCACTCACGCAGCCCAACCAAAGTCTCTTCGTGGGAGCTACAAACTTCAGGAGTGGGGCTGGGTTACAAAATCAGAGCATCTCTATCCCACACCATAAACCTGGAGCAGCTCTTTGCCCTCAGCCCTTCTGCCCTTTGCTAACCACACGTTGCCCCCTCCTCTTGTGTTATGTTCTGCCATCGGAAGGAAAAAAAAAAGCAAAAAAAACCGAGCAGCCATTAGAAACACTAGTTAGGAACCTGGTCCAAAATCAATTTTAATTAAAAACACACCACTCTAATGTTGAACATGGTCGGTTTGAGCTGGCCAGACGCTCTGGCCACCATTTCTTTGCAGGGAAGGGCTTTGCACCAGGGGCGAGTGCTGCTCTCCATGGATGCAAACCACGGGGCTGGGACCCACCGGTGGCTACAGATGACCGTAGGGTCCCACTGCCCAGCAATGGGATTTGGTTGGTTTGGGGGAGGGGAGATATGGGGTGAGACTGTGCAGATGTGGGGGGGAAATAAAATGTACAGAACGATGTGGTTTTACGAGCACCGCTGTGACCCAGAGTCGGTTGGTCACATGCAGCCCGTGCCCATTACCAAATCAATAAGCATTAAATCAACCTCATTTTCTACTATTTAAATTAACTATAACTGTTTTAATTGCAGATTCATAGCCTGCAAACTGCTTATTACGCTTTACATTATAGCTGAGATTTGCTTGCATGTTACAGACCATTGAGAGCACTCTGCAAAGCCAGAGCCTCCCCCCACCCCCTCGCATTCCCCCATTGAAGCAGAGGGAAGAGAGAAGTGCAGGGAGGGATGGGAATGGGGTGGGGGAGATCAGCATTGGGGGGTGTCCTGGTAGGGGTGGGGCATCATCAGGACTGGGTCCTGAGGTTCCAGGTTTTGGGATCCCTTTTTGGGATCCCTTTTTGAGGTCATTCTTGTGTTTCTCCCTGATTTCCACATCTCCCTTCAGCAAAGCACTGGTTTAAGAAATAAACCCCATCCCACAGTTAAGGGCAATTGGGGGGAGTTCTTTAAGCAATCTTTGATAGTTTGCATCTTTCCTAGACAGAGCTCATGCTATTTTTTTGTTGCTGGTTTGGGATGTCACTGTGGCATTTTGCCCTCTGTTGCTTTTGCCTTCTTCCCATGTGGCCCCCGAGACAAGAAATAGTCCGTAGGTAAACGGGAGTTGGCTAATTTTTTATGGACGTCAGTCTTCTGACATCAGTGTGAGACAGACTGGTCCCTGGGTCAGTGGCAGTGACCCCAGCAGCACTAAAACATGCACAGAATAAACACTCGAGGGTGGGCAGTGAGGGGTCTCCCTGCAGTGGGTCTGCTCCACTGCCAGCTCCTCGCATACTCCCTGGCACAGAGTGGGTCCCTCTGTCCCCATGTGGCAGTGGGGGCACCCCAAGGGATTTCCTGCAGCTCTGAGGGAGCCGAGCTCTGCTTGATGAACCCGCAGATACAGCAGAATGTGACGTGTGCCTTTCTTCCCCAGCAATCCAAAGGGAAAACTTTGCCACCTGACTTCTCACCTGCTCGTTTCTATACGTCAGCGATGCACCGAAGCGAGCAGACAACACATCCAAGTGCAGCACCCTACAACAGCCCCCTGCATCTCCATCCCCATCTCCACACCAATCCCAGGCCCCTCAGCTCCCTGGCTCAGGGCTGCACCCAACCACCCACTCCCTAACACGATTTTATCAGCAGCGCCAGATCTCTTCTATTTTTCTCTTTATTTATTTATTTATTTATTTATTGCCAGGCCAGAGCACCCAGGGAAAGATCAAACTCTCAGTATTTACAAGGAGGCTGCCCTGCATGGAGAGGGCTGTTTACAGGATCTTGCACCGGTCTCTTGGGTCTGAACAAGAAATTTAATTCTGGGCTCCCAGATTTTCTATCTGCACAGCTGGCCCCGTAACAGGAATACTGCATGCATGCTGGGTATAAGCCGGGACTGCTTTAACATCTAATTTCAGCACAGCAAGAATTAGCTCATCCATAAATGACAGCAGGCCTGCAGCTCCTCTGTCCTCTCAAATGCCCAAAGCACAGATTAGCGATAAAAATATCTGATTTTCTAGATGCTGTACTTGATAATAAGCTAGTGAATTCCCCTGGATGGATTCCTTAAACACTCCCTTTTACTCCACAACCTGTGCTCCGAGCAAACCTTGGCTTCCAAGGCTACACCAGTGGACAGCCCATGCTGTGCCACCCCTGGACCCCAAGACCGGGCTCCATTGGGACAGCCGAGAGCGGGGGTCAGGGAGCTAACCAACATCAGGATTCTCAACCCATGGCTTTCTGCAGCCTCTGTTACTGCCTGAGTGCTGCAGCCATCAGCATCTCTCCCCTCTGTTCCCCAGTGGGCACCTGGTGCTGTCACCCCACTGCTGTCACCCCCGTGCTGTGCACAGCTGCACCAAGGCTCAGCTTCCCCAGAACCTGCATGGAATTTGGGTGAGATTTGCCCTTGGCTTCCTCCCCCCAGGCTGACGGATGCCCCTCTTGCTCTGGAGCGGAAGGAACAAGCTGTTAAAAAGGGAAGACTGAGTAAGTAAATAATTATAGAGGGGTTGGGAGGCCACGGAGACACCAAAACCTGCTGATATTTTTACTTAAGGTGTTCCTGTCCTACCCTCTGAGCTCTCAAGGTGAGGATCATGGAGAAGATGCTGCACAGCGCCTACAAATCCCTCCTCTCCCACCTCCATGCCTGTCCTCGGGCTCTGGTCCAATGGAGGGGATTTACCAGTTGGGCTGCCCCATGGGCTCAATGGGAGACAACCCAGCTTCAACGTGCGAGCACGTGTGCAAGGAGGGAATGCTCATCTCCCATGCTCCCAGCCACAGCTGTAGTAACGCATGGGACCCCAGAGGGAGGAGAGAAAAATGAGGGGATGCTCCGGGCTCTAATAGGGAGGCAAAGGTCTCCGCCCAGGTAGGAGAAAATGTGCAATAAAATTGGCCGATTTGGCTTAACAGGTAATTACAGAGTTAATAAAACCAGGCTCCTTGACACCATAGGTCCTAACGACGCAGCCTGTGTCATGGGCAGTAAGTGACTTTTTACTTTGCTGATCATTGATCCAGCAGACAGTAACGGCCCCGAATTGGATCGATGCAGCTGTCGCACGCCGGCAGCGCGGCCGCGCTAGCAAACCGCGTGAAATTTCACATGAAGAAGTTTCCTGCTCTTGCACTGTGACCTGTTTGGAAATGAAACATCTGGCCATTTGCCTCTCCTGCTTTTCATACGGAGATGAATCCGTGCTATGAGTTCTTTGCCAGAAAGCAGCAGCGAGTCTGATTGCAAAGGGGAGAGGCAAACCGCCTCTTTTGCTTTCGTAAAGTTTAATTTTCATAAAAATAAAGCTCTGGAGTTTAGGAAAAAAGAAAGAAGAACGTAAACAGCAAGTCAGTTTGAGCACTGCAAGCCGGGACATCTGCTCACTGTCCTTAAAAGTCCCAAGCAAAACTTTTTAGATTTTCATTTGGAAACAGAACCTGAACGTTTTGGCTAGGAAGTATTGTTATGGTGATGGAAGGAATTTTTTATGGTTTTAATTGCACGGTGACCCCTCAGCTCCAACCTCATCCCCATCCCCACCCTTTGAAACTCCTTTAGAACAAATTCTGATCCATTTGGCTGAAATCAGCTTCCAGACCTAGAGAAAAGCAAATATTACAATGGCAGCTCGCTGGCATTTTGAGGGAGGGAAGGGCACAGCTGCTGTTCCCGGGTTTGATCTCTCTGGGTACAAACACCTGCAGGGCAGTGACCCCAAGGCCCTGGCGTCCCCCCAGCTGTGGGCACAGGAATGTCACCCTGTGCTGCCCCAGGTGCCACCTGCCTGAGCACAGCACACCTGTGGCTCGCAGCCCTGCAGTCGGTGTGAGCTGCAGGAACAAAGAAATAAGCTGGTTTAATATTTAACAGTGCCAGCGGGGCATCTTTAAACATTACACCATTTATTACAGGTTGCTTTAGAGCTGCTCCAGCTCCAGAAAGTTTCCACAAAACCACTCACCCATGCTCTGCCCAAGTACGTGTTTTGTGTTGCTGGGAGGAAAGCAATTCATCAGGAGCTGGAATTTGGTGCAGCCCCGTGTGAGCAGCTCGGAGCTGAAGGGTGGGAGCACAGCCTGCAGGGCCTGGGGTGAGGGGAGTGGGCCTGAGCCCCCTTCTGCCACTGAGACCCCAAAACCTTACACACATCACTGGTACATAGAGAGGGGGTATATGGCCAAAAATCGGGGAGGACCTAGCCCTGATTTCAGGACTTCTAACGAGGCACTGGTGCCAGCCCCATGTAAGGATTTAAATGCAGTTTCACACACACATGCCATAGCATCCCTCCTCAAGGATGGAGCAGACAGTGAGATGTCAGCTGGGTCCCAGCAGCAGTGCACCACAGCCTGAATACAGAACTGCAGTCCGGAACTTTTTTAGACTGAAAGAAAAGAAACCATCTCAGCGACCTTTGCAGACGGAGCACACATCTGCTTGCTAAACACACCTGGAGCAGACACATCGACCTTCCCACCCCCAGCTACCAGCTCCTGTGCCTGCCTGGCACTGCAGCCCTGCAAGAAGCAGAGCATCAGATCTGCAGATACCCGCACACACACTGCAGGAGATAAGAGGGACTAAAAACACCCAGTTGCTTCTTTACAAGCATCCCTGCTTTAACTAAATATTTGCCCTGTGTTTATACAGAGTGAGCTGCATGGCCTTTTATAGAGAGCTGAGCCAGCACAGCCCTCACTGTGTGCCATTCACCTACGGATTCCTGGGACCCACAGAAGAAACACAGTCACGATCCCCCCCCTTCGATGAGTACTCATTCAAAATCATTGCTGAAGATCCATTTAAGTCCTCTTTTTGCCCCCCCCACCCCTGACTATAAGGATGTAGAGGCACCATAAAGCGCGACACGGATAGCAATAAGCAATCAAAGCCGAATTATCATCTGCTGGTGCTGCAGACTCCAGCCAGGTGTGGGCACGGTGTCATACACACTGCAGTCTGACACCAAGGGCTGTGCAATGAGGGCATTCCCTCCCATCTACAAACAGACCCAGAGAATTTATTCCCTTTTGCACTGCGCCCTTTGGAGCTGAGGAACACCTGCGGTCGGTACTCACACAGCTCACGCTTCACAAGAACTAAAAGAGTGCCAGAAAATGCAGTATCGGGCGTTGCACAACGATGGTTCATCTCCAGAGCCCTCCAAATGTCTTCTGCAAACTCCCGTCTATAAATAACGCCCGCATCGAAGTGGAGGTCCCCGCAGAGCGGGTCCCTATCCCGCAGCGTGCTTTATGCACGCCTTGAAAAAGGCTGACGGCGTTCGGAGGAGATTGTATTTTAAGCAGGAGATAATGAACCTCATTTTGCAGGTGGGGGACGGGGGTGTGAAGATTAACACAGAGCTCGTCGCTGCTCTCGGATCCTCCTTAAGGTCCTGTCTGGAACCGCTGCCTCAAAACCTTCTCGGTGCATCGGGGTGCTGCCGGGACCCTGCAGAAAACCCCAGAGCTCTGCGGGGCTGAGCAGCAATCGTGCACCCAGCAGTGCTGCTGCTGCAGCCCTGCTCACTGCAGCTGAGCACAACACAGCCCTGGGGCACCCCCGAGAATAATTGGAGGTGAGGAGAACGCAGCGGAGACGCGGAGCTTTTAAAAGTATACATGAAATATTAAAAAAAAAAGAAAAAAAAAAGATAAATTATATATGGGTATACAATGCCCAGAGATGCCTCGATTTATACGGTGCGGTTTCCTGAGAGCAGCACAGCTCCAGGCAACAGAAATGAGAAGTCAAAGAGAACAGCAGTGCTGCGTCTCAGAGACTGTGACATCTTCTAACGGGGAACAGAGGCGCCCCTGGGGCACCGCGTAAAAATTATTGCCGAGCGGCGAAACAACAATGTAAGTTAATTTCAATGAAATTAACAGTAGTTTCCTCCCCTTGAGCACATGGAGAGGTGTAATCAGAGCAAAGAGGGGGGGGAATGTGTGTGTGTGTGTGTGTGTGTGCAGTGCAGAATCGCACAAACGCTTCGGAGGGACTTAAAACCAAAGAAAACTGTTTCAGCATTTGGGAAAGAAACAAAAAAGGATCTTTGGGTGATCGCTCCATCTCTCCTTTGGGAGCTTTAGAACAGAAATTTGCCTCTTCTTCAACTGTTTTTCCTTTCCTTGAGCCCAAAGGTGCTCTGAACCTCATGAGGACACAGCAGCACTTACGGGGTTTTTGAGGAGCGTGGTCTCGCGTGCACCAAATCCATCAGTGAGCCCAAAAAAAGTCTTTGGGCCAGAAATGGATTTTTTGCAAGCTGCTCCTCCCGCTGTGATTTATTAGAAGGGGATGAGAGCAATTAGTGCATACACCCAAAGTGGGTTCAGTTCAAGCAGAGCAGATCTGCTTTGGGATGGCACAGCCCCACACATCCCTACAGCAGCACAGAACCTTCTTGGGGTGGGACTGCAACCCTTGAAAAAGACAACCCCCATTCAGAAAGTGTTTACACACACAGTTAAGCCCCGCTGACATAATTTGTTAAAGGAAGGCTGTTTTAAGCATATGCTTAAATGTTTTGCTGCAGTTGAGGGCACGGAGCTAAGAACCAGTGTTGGTTGGCTGCAGTGGCTCAGCAGAGCTCTGCTTGGGGTGAGCAGAGCTGTGTGGGACATGTACAATGTGCCATGTAAAGAGGAGGGGAAAAAAAAAAAGGGAAGAAACCATGGACACCATTTTTCTTTTTTTACGTAGGGGAAAGTACCTGAGAATGAAACACTGCACCAACACAGGACAATTTTCTGCTGAAAACTTAAAGGGCAGCTCAATCCTGCTGTGGAAATCTCCCAGAGCAAAGACCCCAGAGGTCTGAGGTCTCACCTCCCAAACCCAAGACCCTCCTGCTATGGGAGTTTTGCAGCACCCAGCCCCTTTCAGCTGCCCTACTCAAATCCACCTCATCCCTATGCTCCATGCTTGCAGGTGGGTCCCAGCTCAGCACCACCCTGTACCTGCCCCGTGCCTCAGTTTCCCCCCAACCCCAAAAGATGTGCTGGTAGAGGTGAGAACCCCAATCCTGCACCCGAGAATGGCTCTGCTGCAAATTCTTCTTTAAAGGCAAGGAGAGACAAAGCGTCCCCCAAAGATAATGAAACAAAAACAGGGAAGGAAATTTTCTAAGTGAAATCCAAAATGAAGACCCAAAGCCCTTCTTCTTGTCCTCTTTCCCAAGTTCAGGAATACAAGAGGTGGATGGGGTAACATATCACAAGATATATCACAACATATCACAACGATCCAGAGCATTTGTAATGCCAGGGTCAGAGTGCCATGCACAGAACCATGCCTGCTCCCTCCAGGCACGATGCTCCCAGGCCCATTTCAGCTGGTGTAAATTGCCCAAACCCCATAATGAAGTTATGACAATTTGCAACAGCTGAGGATCTGTTCATCTAATGAAGAGAAATACGGGCAGGAGGGAAGGGATTCGTTTTAAGTAAGAGCTCGTTGCACAGCACGCACAAACAGCCTTAAGAGATCCCTAAGAACCATTACATAAGAGGAAGAAGCCCGACCACATCCCATCCTCAGCAGTGGGATTTTTCCTCTCTCTTCAACTGAAGGATGGAATTCAATAAAAGCTTCTCAGGCACACGGGGCAAAAAAAAAATGACCGGCAAGTAAGCGAAGATGTAAATAGGATTTTAAAAGGGGCTTTGCTATTCTGCTCGGCTGCGGGCTGTTTTTTTTCCTGTTTCCTTCCAACAGGAAAGCCAGCCCCACTGGGCCATATGTCACTGCTGACAGTCCCTTCCATCAGCAAACAATGGCCCCGCACTGACCAGGGTCAGCAGCACGCGGGCGCGCTCCCAACGCCGCGGTATCGGCACAAAACATTCGTCTCCAGCCCCGATGTTCTTCCTGTGATTCTCTCACCCGAATGGTACAGCACTGGGGATCTGCAGGACCCGGGCGAGCAGTGACCGCGTGCCCCAAACAAAGGGTGCGGGTGTGGGGTTTTCATCAGGATCCAACGTTGTGCTCAGCCCCTGTCAACCCGCAGGCAAGCCGTCAGGGGCCGCTACCCCACGAGCTGGGGTATAGCAATAAAATACATCGCCTCCATCTGTGGAGCACAGTGGTCTGTCCCATGCAGCGTGCCCTGTCCCCTGCCACAAGTGACCCAAGGACAACCACGATGGGAAGAGTAGAGTGGGGTCACGCATGCGGGCGAGTTGGGGCAGAGCAGAGGAGCTCAGTGCTGCAGCGGCCGTTCCCTGAGCAGTGCAGAGCACGAGGGATGAGGCAGTGCTGTCAGACACCCGAATAAAACCTTTTTGGGGGGCACAGAGAACATCCAGGAGGAGAAGGAGAAAAAAAGGATGAAGGGGAAATAAAAAAGGATCGCTTTGCAATCTCTGGCATGTGCTGCTTGGGTTAAAATCCCGGGGAAAAAATAAATTAGCCATGCTAAATTTTGTTATAGAATGTAGAAGACAGAATGTTGCATATAGAATGCAGAATGCAGGCTACAGAATATATAGAATATAGAATATATAGAAAACTGGATGTAAAATGTTGAATGTGTACACTAGAGAATGTAGACTATATAGAATAGATTAAAATACAATATGGAATGTAGAACATAGATTGTATAGAATATAGAATGTAGAATATAAAATATAGAATATGGAATATATATAGAATATAGAATATGGAATACAGAATATGGAATATAGAACACAGAATATAGAATATAGGATATAGAATTTAGAATATAGAATATAGAATATAGGATATAGGATATAGGATATAGAGTATAGATTATAGGATATGGAATAGGAACCCTGCAGTGCAAAGCCCAACTTGACCACTTCAATCCACCGAAGCCAACATTCACAGAGCAGCCTGATTTTAAGTTCCCATTTCTCAGTGCTCCATGGATTTTTTTTCAGAGAATGAAGTTTCTGAATGTTCATTTCTTTGGGTTTTTTTGTTTGTTTGATTCTGCAAAGGAAGGAAAAATAGAGCCAATGTTTTTCAGCCGAAAGGGCTTTTAAAACATCTGTCACTGTAAATGTGTAAAAGAAAACCAGGCAGCACTAAATTCTGCCTTTTTTCACCACAAAATCCACACTCCGGACGTTTTCCTAAGAAGCCTTTGCAGCACAGAGAAACACACAATTTTTTTTAATTAAAAAAAAAAAAAACAAAAAAAAGGAAATTGAGATCCAAAGCGGACGACGTCTACAAAATGCCCCCACTGAAGTGATTCCTCATGTTTTTTTTCCCCCAAAACCGGGGGACGTCGGGGGCTGCGGAGCCGACACCTGAGCGCGGCGGTGCCGGAGGTGCTCGATGGCTGCTGACGCCGAGTGCCATCTGGCTGTATAGATATAATAACAATTATTCCATCGAGGTATGCAGCTCTCTAAATCATATTAATATACAACGATTCCTCCGCTCTTATAGGACGCGCTGTTTCGGCGTGCTCCCATTTAACCCGGGTAATGCGCTAAAACAAGCCTGCCTCATCATTAAGAATTGATTTTTTATTTATGTGAGCGTCGCTTGCAATCCCATGATATCCCTTTTGTAATTCAGGAGAACGGGGGCTGCGTCCCGGTGTTCATCTCCTTTTATGGCGTGGCTTTAAAAACCCGCAGCATCCCGCTGCATTTGGATATTTACGCCGTGATTTGTGTCCTCACATGATGGGGGGGGGGGGGGGGGGGGGGTGCCCTGGCTTTTG
>VXAB01004213.1:25276-49327 GCA_013399175.1 Odontophorus gujanensis | reverse complement strand
GGGCGGGGGGTGGAAGCAGTTGTGAGACGGGGAGGGGGGGTGGTCGTGGCAATGGGAGTGGGGAGAGCTGCAGATCAATCATTTATAATTAACAAAAATCCGATTGGTGCTTTAAATAGAGATCAATGTGTTGCAGGCTGAGTGGATTGCGAGGATGTATTCACCTTCTCGTAACTCTCCTAGCAAGCTGTCACACCTACAGAATCACCATTTGTTTTGTTAACAAAGCTTCAGGGGGCGCCAGGCTCTCATTGAAATTTCATTAATCTAATGGAGTAAAGTCCTATAGAAAAAAATCAAATTCTCGTTGGGCGAGATGGTACCTGGGAAAGATAACCTCTGTTTGAACTCCCCGACTCTGATCGCTCTGCTATTAGTCTGAGGAAATAGACAGCAACTAGGATGATTACAGCCACCGGCCTCAACATTTTTTTCCCCCCCTTTCTCTAACCAGCACCACCACCACCCTCTTTCCTAAGGAGCAATTTCCAGCACCAGCACTGGAGCGGCTGCACGAGACGCTGTGGGGCCGGGACGATGTGGGGCTGTGCAGGTGGGGGGCTCAGAGCATGGCCCTCCCAGGGGCATGGCAAGGTGAGCGTGTGTGGGGTGGGATCCCTCCTGGAGGCATCTACGGCCACAGCAGATGCTGTTGGATCCTGGGGATGTGCTGGAGCTGCACCGCGTGGTGCAACGGTTGAGTTATGGAATGGCTTAGGTTGGAAGGAACCCTGAAGTTCCAATCCCCCTATGAAATAAAAGAACAACCCAAAACACGGCAAACAAAAGGCCCAACTCATAGTTCTCTCTATGGAAACACACTCCTCAACTCCTCAGACCTCGCTAGATTTTTGCAAGGGAAAGCCTTGGGAAATATCTACCTTTGCCAGACGTTTCCCAGGGCAAACATTTCCGCTGCTGCTGGACACATGACCTTTAAGGACAGGGCAAGCAGCTCTTGCTAATGTTTTGAAGATGTTGCATTTGGAATATTCCAGGAATCCCAACAACTGGAGTAACACAATCGCAAAGAGAATCTCAACTTTCAGTTCACACCCCTCCCAAATTCCTCATCTTCTTGTTTGTGGGAAAGGACAGGAAATTTGAATCCAAGAGAGGAAGGAGCGTTACAAAAATAATCCCACGGTTTTTCTGAATGCTTGGGATTGCTGCTGGGGCGAGGTTTGCAGAGCTAAACACTGGTTTGAAATGGACGTTTGCAGAGGGGCAACTGAGTGCAGACACACACGCTGTTGAATTCCACTAAGCAAACAGCAATCGTTTCCCAAATTCTTTCTCATTCATTGCAAAAGTGAGCAGGCCGTTCCTCCTTTCTCACATCACTCATCCAGGTGGTTTAGAAAGTCCAGCTGCAATTTTTATTCCGGAGGACTTGTATAATCCAACACACCACTCGATGTGCCATCTGTGGCACGCGGTTCCGAGTCCTTGGCCAACTGTCAACATGAAAATGATAAAATAAAAATCGTGCCATTATTTCAAATTAAAGTACTCCGGCGATAAATAGAAATTTAAATGGATCGGACGTGGAAATGCAAAACCTGAAAAATCTCATCTGACTGAGCATAAATTTAACTGCATCGGATAAAGCGTTTGTGTCACTTTACCTACATCATTGGATGCAGCTATTAAAACAACAACAACAAAAAAGTGTATTTTCCTTTCTGTTTACAATCTACATATACAGTGCACTCCATCTGAGATTGTTGCCAGTCCTTACGGGAAGCTGAGCAAGCCTCCACTCTTCTGGGAAGGGCTCCTGTTCCCTGGCTATAGATGGAGATGCTGAGGCAGCTTCAGCAGCTCTCACTAAGGATTGTCCTCCCAAATCCCATCGCATCCAAGTGCTTTGAAGCAATCACCTTCTTCAGCACTGCATCTCCCCAGTGGGTCTGGAAACCCAACCACAACCTGAGGGAAAACTTTGGGGTTCTTTGTGGCTCCTTCAGAAATGTTTGGGTTGAGTTGGAGTGTACAGAGGAGAAGTCCTCTGTTCCCATGGAAGCACCAATCTTTGGATGAGAGATGACGGCCTCAAGTTGCATCAGGGGAGGTTCAGGTTGGATATTAGGAAACTGCTTCTCAGAGAGGCACTGGCACTGGCTGCTCAGGGAGGTGGGAGTGTCATCACCCTAGGAGGTGTTCAAGGAACATGGAGATGTGGCACTGAGGGACATGGTCAGTGGGCATAGTGGGGATGGGCTGGGGCTGGACTTGGGGATCTCAGTGGTCTTAATGATCTCCAGTCTTAATGATTCTATGATCTCCTACACCCAGCATCACAGACCCCATCCCACCTTTGGATGGCTGAGCTGCAGTGCACAGTGGGACTTTGTGCATCACCTTCATCCCCAACTCCCTCCCGTTCTTGGTAGGTTGGAGCAAAGCAGACCAAGTCCCCAACCCACGGCACCGTGACAGCACAAGGGGGCAACATGAAAAAGAGAGTGGGAAATATTGGCTGGAATGGTGGGGAGAGGTGAAGGGGCAGTGGGTGGGATGCATTGGGGGCACCATGGGAACAGTGGCTGCGGGATGGGGGTGGTGGGACCGGGTGTGGACACCATGGGAGGGGAAGGTGAGGTGAGCTGAGCCAGCAGAAACCCAGGTTGCAACCAGAGCTGGTGTCTGCTGGGGAACAGAAGGAGCCTGATGGAGATGGGAGGCAGGCAGGGATTCAAGGAGAGGGCAACATTGAAGGAAGACAAGAGGCAATTATGGCTTTGGCAACACACGCGTTCCTCTCTCCCTGATGTCCCCACCTGGCGCAGCTCTGAGTGCTGATGGATATTTTTCCCGTGTGTGCCCTGCATGCCCAAAGCACTCCCCTTTCCCAGGAGCCTGAGCCAGTTTCCTCCTTGCTGGGGACCCACCTGTGGCATCAGCTGCCCGTCCTCCATCTCCTATCCCTGTTAATTCCCTTTAAAACAAGCACTGGAAGTGACTTCACCTTTCCGAGCCAAAAGGGATAAAGGACAAGCAGTGATGGGAGAGAAGCCAGCACACCACTGAGACTCTTCCAAAAGAAAAAAAGATTAAAAGAAAAAAAAAATGAAAGAAAAATAAACCTTTGTCTAAAGCGCAGCACCTTTCTGGGCATCTGTCTCCTAGCAGAGAGAGAGCAAGACTGTGAGTGAGAGAGAGATGTGCACACACACACCCAATTGCAAACACACACACACACACACACACACACACACACACACACAGATGAGCCTTCAGGGAATTGTATGAACTTTTGAACCAGAGATGCAGAGACAGAGCCTAGCCTGTTCCCACTTTAATAAACAATTTTTTTTTTTCTTCAATTAATTAAGGTTTGGAAAGAAAAAAAATTGCAGAAGAGAAGTAATTTAGCATGCAGTGCGTACTTTACAGATGGATCCTACCTTTGGATGCTTATTAAATCTATGCATGATTGCGCTAGAGAAAATTAATCGCATTGTTTTTCACTATTCAGAAGGGTTTGCAAACAGCAAAGAAAATGATGCAGAGCTCTGGTTCCCCCACCCCCTCCCCACTCCCCCCATTCACACAGTAACAATGAGGACAGAAAACCTAATTCACGTTGCTCCTGCACCCGCACAGTGCCAGGATGAGCGTGCTGTGCCCTGGGGATGGCAGAGCTGCTACTCGAGTGGGACTTGCTGCACAGCCCACCAGCATGTGGATGTTTATTTTCAACACTCAAAAAGCCCACGACCTGAATTTCTCACTCTGAGATATTCAGTTAAAGAGTGTGGGGTTTTGTTCAGATGCTGCTGGGAAGAGAGAGCTGCTGGAATGGGGTAAAACTACTGTATTTTGGCTTGTTGAGTAACCCCCAAACTTCCACTCCAACTGGTGACAACATATATTTGAAAATATGCAATATTGAGAGAACTGCCCAGGGAACCATGAGAGATCTGCATCTCATCAGCCTTAGTAAAAGATGGTCACATTCTGTCCTTCCCTCCCTCTGTAATGGCACTCAGGATGCTTCAAACCCAACTCAAACCAACTAAGTCAAACCAAATCTAACCCAACCGAGCCACACCCAACCCAACTCAACCCAGTTAAACCCAACCCAAACCAACTAAACACAGTTCAACCCAACTGAACCATTCCCAACCCAACTCAACCCAGTTAAACCCAACCCAACTAAACACTACTCAACACAACCAAGCCAAACCAAACCCAATTCAACCTAGCCTTACTCTCAGCTTCCAAGAACAACATGTTTCTAAAGGAACCAAAAGAATCACAGGGTTTTCCTTCAAGTGCACCAAGGTTCCTTGCTAAACCCTTCCACACAGCTGGGATTTTAGCACAAATAATTCCCTATAGGCAGTAAATCCACCACATTCTGTTTTAAATTCCAGAATATATTTGAACCTGGATCTCCCTAGGTCAAAAGATCATAATTCCCATCTTTCTCTCCTCATTTCTCTCTTCCTTCCACCTAAAAATATACAAGAGTCCATAGCTTTGAATCTCACAGATTGGGAACCTGCAAGTTTGATAAACAATACCAAGTCTTACTGGAATCTGAAAGGAAAGGGGAGGGGAAAGATTTGACCAAAAGGGAAGCAGAAATGACAGGAATTTGATGGAGGAAACGATGCTGAGGTGGATATTCTCAGCAAATATTCTTCCTTCCTTGAGATAAACCGCAACAAAGAAAGAGCTTAGGAGGGTGCTCAGCTGTCACCCACAAACCCCATGTTGATGCATACTACTGTTCATGCTCTGCAAAATGCCAGCTAAAGAGAATGAACCCAGATCATCAATTGGGCTGGGCTACAATTGAGGAGAAAAAATCTAATCAGGTAAAAATCTGACATTAGGAGCAACCGTATGGAGAAGAGCTCCTTCACCAGTGCAACAAAGGAGAATAACAAACTTAGGACATAGGTCTCTCACCCCACTCTTAAAATTCCTAGCCACCACCTGTAAT
Organism: Odontophorus gujanensis; assembly: GCA_013399175.1. Lineage (NCBI taxonomy): Eukaryota > Metazoa > Chordata > Aves > Galliformes > Odontophoridae > Odontophorus > Odontophorus gujanensis. The sequence goes on along the minus strand of VXAB01004213.1, from coordinate 44,370 downwards.
TTCATGCTGTAGTTTGCAAAGAAGAAGCCATGAGCCATAAGCTACTTTCCTCTCGTTGCTCTAACATCATGAAAAAAATAAAGACAGAAGCAAAGATTCACAGGACATCACTGCCCACTCCCAGCAGCTCTGCTCCATTGCTAACAGCATGCTCCAGACATACATGCAGCTAAGGAAAGCAGAAAAGGATATTTTTTTCTGGTATGAAGGATCTGCAAAGGGAATTTTTTGCACAAAATACTCCTGATGCTTTACAACCCACATCCCAGCCTGCTTTACAACAGCAGCCTGGAATAGTTATGCCCTTATTACAACATTTCAGTGCATTAAAAATACATTGGGCAAAGCAAATAACTTTAAAAAAAAACAAATTTTCACCAACGTGGAGCTATAATGTTAACTGCTGGGCTGTTTACATGTCTGCTGCTTTCCTCTCTGCTACTGCTATCACATCTCCAGCTGTAAAGGTAAGGGACAAAACAAACATCCAGGGGTTCGGGCTTCCTCCTGCCAGCAGCTCACGCAGCTCTCAGAGCAGCACGCACTCGCACGTCGCTACCAATTTTCTTGCACTGCATTTCCCTTACAGAAACCTTGCCACCCTTCAGTTCATGCCTTACTGAGCACATTTGTGCTTTCCTGAGTGCCAGTTTGGTTTATCGCTGCCGGAAGAGGAAAGAGCCCTGCAGAGCAGTGAGAGTTTTCAGTTCATTCTACTCAAAGTTTCATCTCCTTTTGTGGAGATGCAAACCCCGACTCAACCAACCCCATATGGTGACAGATACCAAGCACAGGACTGCTGTCCCCCCCTTGTGCTCCCTGCAAAAAAAGGGCCTCAGTCACACAGATTGCAGCTGATGTGCCCAAGTTCTTTTACACGATGGTTACAGCCCTCTGCCCATTAACTCATGATAATAGGGCTATAACAACAATTTTTAAAAATAAGACAATGAAGTCATACTGATAAAATAGGCCATAAACGGGGATCTATCGCCTGCTTATTGCTTTGTAATGATGAAATACAACTTACTCTCAGTTACACAGAAACCGGGATTTATTTTTTTTTTAAGCTGCATCTATTAAATAAATTATCTCTAAGTTCTGTTGTCTGGGAGACACCACACATCAGCAGACCCTCACTGCTTGGCCCAGGTGGGGAACGGGAGTAATAAAGAACCACACCTCTATGGCACTTTCTACTCGAGGTTCCCAGGGTATTCCAGGCACTATGAAGCTTTAAAACTAGACGTGCTGCATCCAAGGATGGACAAAGGATGATGCAGAGGGAAGGAACGAAGAGCTCCTCCTGTAGGTGAAGCAGAATCATGTCGAAGCTAAAGATGCACACTCTGCTCCTTACTTCCCATTCTGGGACCTACAGAACCTCTTGGTCCTATTCCCTCTACCCCACGAGCTGAGCAGGAACCCCACACATAGGGTCTTGCAGGATTGGGTCACATCTTCAGGGGCATCAGCAGCCACAGAAGCCCAGCTCCTGAGAGTTCAGCTCTCTGCAGCTGGGATAGGATGGGCATAGCCCCCAAGGCCTTTGGCCAAGCAGATAACACTGTTCCCATTTGTATTTCCATTGTTTAGAGCTAGTGAGTATTTTCACAGCTGTTCTGGGGTGCCTGGAACTTGCAGTCAGGCCCTTTGGACACCTGAACTCAGGAAAGCAATTAAACATATGCTTACGTGTGGTGCTGATGACAAATCATTTTCTGTTCTGGAGCTTAGAGAGAGGCTGCCTAATTGTTTTCAAGAGAACTTCCAACAGCAAACACTGCACTTCTGAAGTTGAGAAAAGCTTCTGGGGCACAAGCTGACAGGGATGGGGGGGTTCACCAGAAGGGAGAACAGAAATGGATGAGCTCCCAGGAATCTACCCTACCGCACAGGACCCATTTCTGGATTTGCAGACTTTCTGCTGCGGCAGAGACTGATGCCCTTCAGCCAGATTTGGCCTCACAAATACAGAAAGGCTTTTCCTTTCCTACAGAGCACGAGGCACAGACGTGGCACAAAGGTGAACTACCCAAAGGCAGCACCCAAAGGATGAGCACAGCCCTGCAGCCACTGCCACCCCAATTAACCTGGAGCAGCTGACCCCTCCTGCATGCTGCCACGTGCTTTCCTGCACACAACGTTATGTGCACATGTAATGCAATGCATCCATCCACACACACACACCGAGCTGCACAAGCTGGGAGTGCACAACACAGCAATGGGAGTGATTCCTGCGTGCAGAACCTGTGCACAGAGCACGCTGCTCGGCGCCAACTGCCCCTTTTGATGGGAAAGAGCTCTGCAGCACTCTGGAAATATGGGGAAATGAAAAGGGAAAAAAAGCATTTGTTAGGCATAAAGCTCAGAGAGCGATGCGGGAGGTGGGTGGCACCAGGGGGACAGCTCTGGTGCACAGTCTGAGCCCAGCATGCCAACGAGGAGGTGAAATTCTCTTTGCCCTTCTGCTCAAGCCCTGAGGAAGGCTCTAACAAAGCTTGCTGCCGTTGAGACCTCCTGAAGTCTGAACTTTGGCACGGGTCAGAAGTGCTACACGACCCACGGGGAAACTGAGGCATGAGTGGGAAGGGAGAAAGGCACCCAGCCCTGTTCTCATGCTCCTTGCACAGAAGCTCTGGCCAAGGGATGAGAGCAGGGAGTGGAACCTCCCATCTGTGGCAGACGGTGCCCGGGATGCGCTGCCCGCACCACGGCCCAACGTTCCCAATTTGTCCGAGGTTTTTCGGGGCTGGGGGGAGGGGGGATGCAGGAGGCCTGGACTGTCTTTCGGGGTTGCCATGGCTGCAAGGTCATCCCTCCAGACTTGGCTCTACCAGCAGAGTTCAGACGGGTCAGCGTGTGACCGGCTCAAACCCCGAGGTTAAAAGTTCAAGCGGTGACGGAAAAACCAATATGTCCACGCAGAGTATGCCATACAATTTATTTCAATTTACATCAAGCCATGCATATAAAATTTAGATAAATTCTATTCAGATCTGATGTTGCCTGACACACAATGTATGCAAACAGATGTCTTTGGGGCTTTCACTCAGCTCTGGGGAGGAGACAGGGTGCAAAGTTAATACGTATTAATAACAAATATAAATAGGGGGGTGCCTTTATTGTTTTACAGAAAAGCAGGACGGAGATTTCGGGTTTAAAAATGCCCCATTCCCTTCTCCTGCTTTTAATTTTTATTCTCCCTTTGTAATTTCCCGAGCTCTCCCGATCCACGCGGTGTCGTATGAAGAAAGATAATGAGTATTTACAACTGCAGCCCTGCTTGTCACCGCAGTTATAGCCTCTATTTATATCCCGTGCCACTTTCTCTGGATTCCCAGTGACTGATGGCTTTGATTTATATTTGAACACGTTCCCCCCTTTGCTCCCCTCTCCTCTGGTCCCCACCTCCGGGCAGCTGCGGAGCAGCCCTATGGCCACGAGATGGCTCCTGGAGCCCTTCTGCAGCCGGGACCGGGATGGGGGGCTCCACTCCATCCTGCCACCCCCTAAACCTAAGGGCACAACTCACTGGCTGTTGCCCCGGGATGGAGAATAAGGGTGGGAGGAAGAAAAGGATGGAAAAGAATTCAGAAATATATATATTTTAAACAAGTGTATAGGTATATATTGATTATATACGGAGAAAGATATATATGTGGAGAAAGACATTATACATACATATTTACATATTTATTATGTATGTAAAACCAAGGTATGCAAAATACCAGGGAAAACAAGAGTTTCCTATCACTTCATGGCAGAAATCTGTCCCCACGCTCAGCTCACCTGGGTGGGTTTTGGGGATGGGCAGCAAAAAGAGATACCTGATCCATGGGCTGCAGATGTTAGCGAGGGTGCCTTAAATTAGCCAGTTGCTTAACGAGAAACAGTCACACTTGAAGGAGTGCTGGAGGAGTCAGCAGTGAGAAGGAGCTGTGGTGCTTCTCCCGAAGAGTGCTCGGCTGCAACGGGCACTCCTGCACCGAGCAGAGCCTTCCGGTTTCCCAAACATTTCTATTTTATAACAACACAAAATGGCCATGGAAAGCTGCTTTATTCTAGCAGATCATCAGCTCGTTTGAGTAAGGCAGCACTTAATGAAATCAACTCGCTTGGAAAAGTTGTGGGGTTTGTTTTATTTTTAGTACAGTCTCTTTATGATCTGCTCGCGTGGGTGAAAAAAATCCGCTTTCAGGTGAGCAATAATTTTCCAACAGCCACCTTCTACCTCCCTCAGCTCTTCTTCGCCCCAGAAAATAATGGAGGAAAAAAATGAAATCATTTACAAATGCTTTTGTTCGTCCCGTAAATTCGGATGCACATATAGGCAGTGCTCTGCTTAACGCAAGCAGACCGGAATTTCATACATCAGAATATAAATCCAATTCTCTTTACCTGCCAGGATTTCCTCAGAGAGCAATTTCAAGGTCACAAAGGATGGGTTAAATCCCGAAGCCTTTATTTGGTTTTATTTAGTAATTATTCGGACTTCGGGGAGAGTTCTGCCCGTGACTGCGGCCCATCCGAGTTACGCTTAAGTGATGGTTTAATAAAGATTTGGTCTATTAAGGTATGAATTTCGGGTCAGATGGCAATCACCCGTCCGAGAGCACACGGGGATGTTTGTGTTACAAATACGTGTGTGAAACCTTCCGCACGTTCCGAGCAGTCCCTTATTCCAGGACGGGAAATTAATAACCTCCTCACTTTTCAATGACTAAAAACGAGGGAATAAAACCGTTTCAGAAGCCCTCAATTTCACGATACGTACAAAGTGCCTTATTTTCATCATCCCTGTCAGTTATGACAAGTGCCGAGTGGACAAATACCAGCGCCAGCTCCGGCCATTCGTTTCTATCCGTGATGATTTGAGCACGGGGCTCAACTGCCTAAAAATATATACGAGCTCCGTTGACATTGTTTTTTTTCCTTACAGAAGGACCAATAAACCACAAAAACAAGACAGGAAGATTTCACGACGCTTCGCGGTGGTTATAGCTGCCGCGTCGTTGGCTCCGGCTCTGCAAAATGGACATTTCCACTCTTAGAGGGGAAAAAAAAAAAAGAAGGGAAAAAGCCTTTGGTCTCTCAGCCCACCTCCCCTAGATGTGCAGCCACTTGCTGGAAGCCAAGCTGCAAGCAATAAGATTTACTACAGCAAGCCGCGTTTGCTGTAGTTGCGGTGACCGTTTCTTTTCTATCGGTTCCAGCCCGCAGCTCCCAGCACCCCTCGAAGAACAGATGTCCCAGAGAAGTGTGGCCATTCATCCTAACAGCAGTTTGGGGGGTCAGTCCCGCAGGAGCCACAGCCAAGAGGGATCTGCCACTGGCATGAGAAATCGACTTTTGTGATGAGCCGGAGAATAATACAGAAACGGAGCGTTGCTGGGAGCAAAAGGCACTAATTTGCTGTATGGGGATGGGGAGAGGGGTGGTGGGAGGAAGGAGGGATGGGATGGAGGAATAAAATCCCACTGTTACAGGAGCAGTGCTCAGAACCTGCTGCCCGTTCTTCATCAGCGTGAAAAATGACGACTGTAACCAGATTTTTCTCTGTCGCCGGCGTAAATGCGCGATTACAGCTGTTCATATTTTCACTCTAATGAAGGGCTGTGCATTTAAATGGTAAGATTTATTATAGATTGTGTACTGCCTATGTACATGCAAAATTGTTAGCCAATGCCTAAAATGCCGCTTGTTTATTCCGGCATCAATTATCATTTTTCTCAATTTTTCAATAATAAAAAAGCCCATTTGGGCACAGACGGGTTTCTGGTTCTCCCAGAGAAAGCAGCAAAACCTTGAAAACACAAAAGTGAGGGGGGGGGGGAGAGAAGGGGGGAAGAGGAAAACATCTCAGTGAGGACTGAGGGAGAAAACGAGAGAACGCCCATTGGGAATGGGACCCGTGGTCCCGCAGCAACCCAGAACCGACCTCGACGGGTTTTTGCCGCGAGCTGGCGTGAGCCTGGGTTCATAAACAGGTGAAATGATGGAGCTCATTGCAACGAACATCAACACTGAAACTAAATAACCGCGTTGCCAGCGCGGTCCCCGCTGCAAGACGGATGGTAAACTTGACCTGCCGCTGGTACTATCCGAGTGCCATTTTTTATCGCCCTTGGCCGCCCCCCCCGGGCTGAGCGCGCGGTGTAAATGCCGCTGCGTGGTCAGGTCAGGCCCGGGCCCGGGTGAAACTCCGTTCACATTTGCATACAGGCGGGCTCGCACAATGAAGGCCCATCTGTTCCCGTCACCGAGTACAAATCGAGTGTCACCCAACTCGCTGCAAACGACAGCCGCGCGGCCATTAGATGGAGGAACGCTTAGCTCAGGTTACGGATATGGAACTGCTGATTTGGGTTTAAATACCTGATAACTGAAGACTTTTTATTACACGCGAACAAAGAGTGAACCTTGAACCCATCCCCGGAGCACCCTGCTCCCAGCAGATCCCCACCGCGACACCCCATGCCCCCCGCCGGCCACACAAAGCCGCTGTGCATTTTGCCAGCCAAAAAAAAAATCAAAATAAAAGACCTAAACCGACATTAAAATGCCATGAAACAGATCGTAACCACAAACAGAATCTATATGGCAGATAGGATGGGCGCAACCGGAACACGGGGGAAAGGATCTGTGGTGTAAACAGGAGGTGAACTCTGAACTCTGCATACCCTCTGAGGTCATTAATATGGTCGCAGTGTTGTTCCTTGAATTCCCAGTAAATTTGGCTGGCGTGGAAATATTTGCAGCACGGGTTCAGCAGAGGTGAGGCTGCATCCTGCTCACCCTTCTGGATGGCTCTGAGAGGGATGTGGATGGGACCCATGTCACCGTGTCACTGCATGCATGGCCAACCCCAGGACAGCATCAGCCCCGAGAAGATCCCAAGGCCATGGACAACGCCACCTAACATCAGTGTTGCACTTTAGGTTTACCCTCTATATCTGTCCAGTTTAGGGGGTTGCTTTGGTACTTTTCTACTTCTAGTAGGGCAGCACTAAACCTCTACAGGTGACTTTCAAGATGAAATCAAATGACCCAATGTCATGCTTAGAACAAGGCTCCTGCCCCATGACTGAGTCGTGAGGAAGAAAAGCAGCGAGGCTCAATGCCCATGCAGGATCAGCTCAGTCATCACCAACATCACCACATCCCTTGCTTCACAGGCAAGGGGACAAATCCCCCTGAAGGGCCACCCCCGAGCATCAGTTGCAAACTCTGGGTCCAAATCTCAGAGCTGAGCATGGGGAGCCCCAACTGCCGACACAGACCAGATCTGGTGGCACAATCAGAACTTTCAGTGTCACACAGTGATGCTGCAGGTCCTGACGTGTGCATTACCCAGCTCTCCTTCCTACACGCACATGTTCAGCTCCAGAACAGCCCCTCGCAGGATTTCTCTTTGTGCCCTTTTCTTCCAGGTCCAAGAGCATCCAAGCTGCCATGGGATCCACTCTCCATCAAATACAACAGAGGTTGCTTATTTGCTGGGAGGAAAACAGATTTTTCAGCAGTGCGAGCAGGAACAAGTTTTTCTTCTACCAAAAACCTTTATGGGAAGCCAAAATCCCATCACAGTTGAAGCCCCCCAACACCGGGAAACTTTCCCCACCGTTCCTGCCTGCCCTGGTAGCTGCCTTTCCCTTAAGCAAAGTGAGGATTTACATATCACAGCCGAACCCCTTCTCGAGATGTCCCCCATTTGCATGCAAGGTGGCTGCGTGCTGCAGCGTGCTCTGAAGGGACGAATAAGCCAACGAGAAAAAAAAAAAGGCAAAAAAAAAAACGCATTACACAAGGTTTACCCTTCTGTTGGCTCCTAAAGAAAGAAAGCCCCATTAAAGAGCTGTCACTGTTTTAATTCCAGTTTTCCTACAGGGATATGATCCCATTCCCTTCTCCAAAAGATAAAGCAACTCGTCTGACAGAAATATTGGCTGCTTGGTGTGCGTGGGTCTTTTTTTTTTTTCCCTTTCTTTTTTCTCTCTCTTTTTTTTTATTTTTTTTTTTTGTTCCTGTGAACAGGAACTGAACCTTGAACTTCATTTACCCTTTGAACTCGTTACCTTTAAACAAAATTCCCCATGCTTTCCCTCTTCAAACAAATTTCATCACAATTACAGTCCCTTCCACTTCGCTTAAAGATATATAATCATTGACTTGACCTAATTACCTGGTGCAGGCCTTTCTCTACAAGGTGAAAGCCATATTGGTGTGAACAGAAGCTGACCCCTGTATTCTCGATACCCCAATTTTATTCTAATTATTGTATAGAAGGTTTTCCATCTTCCTCTGTCCTCTTATTCCCTCCCCCCCAGATGCTATTTTGTTGCTGGTGTGTTCAGCGATGCCCTTTGGGTTTCAAGCTGCCTGGAGACAGGCTGCAAAATCCATCTCGTAAAAAGAACAGGGGTTTTTCAAGCCTCCCCAGTTCAATAGGGAGCCAAGCGACTGAGGTCTTCAAAAGAAGGGTGAGCAGCATCTCACATGCTGCCTTGACCCTCCCGTGCAGGCTGCACCCCACACTGCAGAGCCCTCCAAGGTGTCTGAGACATTTGAATTAAAAGCTTTACCACAGCAGGGAACCCGGATTCTGACACGGAGATTGAAGCCAGTGCCTCCTGAATCTCCAACACTGAGGATATAAGCACAGAGCATTGGGTGCTGGACGGTCCCACCATCCCCTGCCCCTCCAGACCCAACCAAAGAGCAAGCCAAGGTCATCCAGCTGCCAACAATGGGTGTCCTCAGACAGATGATAGTTCAGATCCAGTAGAATTCATATGGTAAATCCAGGACTTATGTGCACATCATGGTTTCCTCAACCCCCAGTTCACCCTCTCAAACTGCATTTCCTCTAATGTTAGGCGTGCTGGAGTCAAATCACTTCACACTCTCACCACATCTCCCTTATCCTCTGTCCTATCTATTTGCCTATTTGAACCATGAGCTCTTCAAAGCTATAAATCGGTGCAGAAGAGCTTTGATACCACAAAATATCACTGTAAGAACTGAATCATCTTGCAGAAGATTAGGACAAGGCTGTTGTGACTTCTTCTATAAGGCTGAGGTTTACTGAGGTTCTCCACTTCATCTAAAGATGCTTTGTTATTAAAAATAAAACTAAGTTGCAATGAGAGGAACTTCCCACCTCTGTCCAAATAATTTCTGATGGTATTCGCAGACAAAAAAAGGCTTAAATTACCTCTGCAATTCAAGATATTTCCTCTTATCCTTTAAAACCAACAAGAAAAAATCTAACAAACCCAGCTCTGACATTAATAAAGAGCCGCAGCGATTGACAAGCAGGGTCACTGAGAAATGGCACCTCCCTAACCTTTACATTTGTCTTGGGTAATTGAAAAATAATTAGCAATCGCAAAAGGGTTCAATACCTAAGAGTAAACAAAGGGAAAAGGGTTACCCTAAGTCACGGTCCCATGGCCTGGGGCAGAGTGGTTTCTCATCCGCAAGGTGAGCATCCCCCCCCTGACAAATGAGCCAAGGGCAGACAGGAAACCAGGGGGAGGGCAGGTGCCTGGGGTCACCCGGAGCTGCTCTGCGCATTCACATCCCTTCCTGCTCTCTCCAGTTTTATCAGCATCCTAACAAAAGGAGAAGTGGAGACAGAAGGAGCCAACGCCGAAGCGTGCAGATAGGTGGTGCGCAAAGCCCGGCTCTGTGTCAGAGGTAGTGCAGCCATTTGTTATGGTCTCTTGGCGAGAAAGGCCATGCTCAGATGCCCTGGAGCTCCACTGTAATAAATAGACAGTGAAGATTAAAGGAACAAATCCTACCACCTGCCCCAAGCCTGAACCCACAGATTTAGCATACTGGGGTACCCAAGAGGGATGGAGGCTTTGTAGGCGACAGAGCTATAGCCATTTTATGGCATTTCTGCAACCTCAGGGCTTGTGCGTGTGCCCCTCGCTCCCCCGCTGCTCCGTGAACCCGGGGCTGAGCAGGAGGACCAGGGGGAGGGGAGCACAGCATCGTCCCAGTCCTGGTCATGGGATCAAACCCAGGAGCCAGAACCCAGCCGCCATGCTCTGCACTATTGTCCTCCTCCTCCTCCCAGAGTTCTTTGATCAGCAGCAAGTTTGCATATCAAAGAAAAGAAGCAGAAGAGAATATTCAAACACTGATATTGTCTGGCCTTGCTTCCCCTTGGCAGGGCTGGCGAGTTTTCCATCGTAAAAATGCGTTTTCCAATCACCTTGTTTTGTTCTCCTGTTGTTGGGTTGGGGTTTTTTTCTATCTTCAGTTATGAGTGGGTTTGCAAGACCTCACCTATAAAACTGATGCATTTCTGATCCACTTATTCAAATTGCATTTGAAAAGAGAAGTTTGCTGTTCTTTTCCAACGCAACTTCTCCTAGATCAGGGTCAGGGTACCAAAAACATCCTCGATTCCAAACAAGATGCATTGTTTGCCCCAAAATTAATTGATGCATCCAGTCAAGCAGAGTTAGCAGACCCGGGAAGGCACTCAAAGCAGATGTAGAATTTCCACTTAGAGTCGGAAATAAAGCACCTTTAAATCAACCCTGACAGAAAGCAAACTGGAAACCCATCTTAAGAGGAGTGTCACCACCCCGATGTCCACTAGATGACAAATGTGGCTAAATGTTGGCAGCAAAGAATTCTCACCCACTTGGGAAATACCATTACAACTCAAGAGAGCAGAAGTCATGCACTTCTCCGATAGAGATCGCTCAGGTAAGCATCAGCTTTCCTACATCAGCTCCAGGACATGGGGGTGAGCATAGAATGGACAGATATACCTATAGGAGGGTTTTATACTTCCAAGCCATGCCTTCTTTCTCACCAATCTCCATCTGCATGAAGTCTTTGAGGAATTACAGTAACAAAGTTCCCGAGTGTAGCAAGCCATCGGCCGTTCCTTTTAATCACAGTAGATAGCTAAGAGAAATGGAGAGGGCAATAATCAAAGGTAGCACCAAAATTTAAAAACACACTACCAAGGTGAAGCTGAAAAATGCTCTCACAAATCTAATGTCACGCTCATAAAATAACAGCCCAGATTAAAAAACAAAAAGGGAGTAAATTACTTTATGAGCACCTAGGCAATAATTGCCTTCTTAGCAACAAGCAACCTTTGGGTTTGCAAAGAGGGAACGACCTTAGGCACATATGGTCAGCCTTTCTGATCAAGCAACGAAATTAGCAGGCGGAGGGTAATGTGGAAGATGCAATATATCTGGAGACTTTACTGAGCGTTTGATGCGGTGCCACAGCAAATCTCAGTGAAAAAAAAAATTAATTTACCTCCGCTCGGATAGAAGCAATTGTCACAGGCTGGAAATTGGCCCAAGGGCCACAGACAAAAGCTGCTGATAAATGGCTTAGCGTCACGTGGGGGGAGAAGTGTCTGTGTTGGGGTACTGCAGGGTATTAGTCCCCATTTTATCTAAGGCAAGTAAACAGTCCATTAATTCAATGAGCAGGAAGATACTAAATTAGGTGGTAATGCAAATATCAAGTGAAAGCAGAGGAAATAATAGCAGGGGACATTGAGAGGTTAGGAATACAGATAGAACAATAAAACGAGCTTCAACCCACTAAAAAATAAACCAGGGTAACAAAAAAAAAAAAAAAAAAGGGTAATTCACCACACATTCAGTACTGGAGAATATTCTGTTTTACTACTGGGGATGACAGCCTCAGTTCTTGTTTGTGCACCTCCTCAAAGGAGGTGAGAAAATTGGTCTGAGTCGAGGTTAGCAGCCAGCACACGTTGGGCCAGAGGTATGTGGAAATCCAAGTCTCAAAGCTCATGGCATATCTAATACACAGCTTTGTAACTCCCACTAAGTGACATGCCCAGCACTAATCTTTAAGGGTATGAATACCTTGAGAGCAATTCTTGAATAAAGCTTAAGGAGGCAAGAGTTAGGGTGGATTGGAAAGCTGCTCTGACCCAAAGATTGCTCCTGCAGATGCCTGCAGTCCTTGAGGGCCAGCAGACTTCCATCCTTTTGGGTAACTAAGAGCAGGTAAAACAGAGAGATGAGCTCCAAGAGGTGGACAGCACAACCCCATATTCCAACAGTGACCCCAACAACCTGAGCACTCCAAATCTTCAAGGAAACATCACCCCTGTCACGCATGTCTCCCCACACACCCCATGCATCAGGTGGTTATCAGGGGAGGGAGAGCGCTCTCAGGATCTGGAAGGAGTTCAGAGAGCATTGGGCACTTCACTCTGCTAAATTCTGTCCTCCCTTGGAAGTTGGGACTTCTCTGCCCATCTGCCAGCCCCTCCTAGGCAACTCCTTTGGGAGCATTAAGTGCTTCGGCACCAAATGCCTTCGCCCCCGATACCATATATTTCAAATTAAAATAAACTTCAGATTTCTTCCCCCAGATTCTGTTATTTTTTGTCATGCTTTGATCCTCTGCAGAGCATTGGCAGACCGTTTGTATGTGCAGCAGATGGCCAAGTCTCGCTACTAAATACAAAACAGCATTTTGGTCAGAGAATCCACACAAGGTGCTCGGGGCTCCCAGGAACACAGATGCTATTCCCAACCTGGCTCAAGTGGGTTGCACTCCACATCAGCCCCAGCTCCGTGGCAATTGTGCCTTCCACTCTGATGACTGAATCCTACAGCACAACCACACTAATGCTCTCCTGCTCCTTGGTTTGTCTTTGACTTCCCTGCCCAGACAAACCCAAGGTTTCTTCCTCCAAAGGCCACACTGAGTGCTGGGGAGGTGCTGCACTGAGGGTAACTCGGTTAAACGTCGTGGATGCACAGCCCTGGGCGATGGGAGGAATTGATCCATCTGCCAGAGTGTTTGTGCAAGCACAGAGTGAGGGTGGAGAGAGGAACAGCAGCAATTCACCAATTTCAAACGGCAGCTCCCACTTTAACCTACGAGTGCGGGAAGGAAAAATAGTGGCGAAGCTTTGTAACCAAATAAAGAGAGCTGTGAGCTCAATAACAGGCATTATCCTATGGCAAAGATTTTGTTATTGTTGAGTACTGATTCCTTTATCTCTCAGAGACAATCACCCTTCAGCCAGAGGAGTCTAACCTTAAAACCCCATAACTCAATTTTACATAGTGTTAAAGTTTGGGGGGACATTTGTCAGTGCTGGAGCTGATACAATCAGTCTGGAGGACCCTAGAACAAAGAGCACCGGGTGAAGAGCGTGTCACCTCAGCACACATTCGTTTCCTTGATGAACAAGGAGCTATTAGTTGGCGAGAAAGCATTATCAGGTTGAAGGATGGTGTTGATTGTTTCGGCCGCTCTTCCCACGGCGCCGGGTTAGAGCAGCCAGTCCCAGTGTCTGTTCAGCACCCCTGGGCTGTGCCCCAGTGCACACAGGTACCCATCAGCACAGCCTAACATGGACACACCATCCCTTTCAGCTGCCAGCTCGCACAGAGGGTTAAACAATAAAAGTTGAACCTGTTTCCAAGAGCGCTTCATCACCGGATGCCTTCAACAAAGCTACTCTAAAATACACGTGCGTGGAAACGTGGCAATGTCCTCCTGCAGAATGACAGTGGCAGCCACCAGTGGAGCCCATCTGCTTGTGTAAACCCATCGCCAGTTCTGGCTGCTCCAGGGTGAAGCCTGCTGGGTGAAGCTCTGCTTCATCCCTTACACTGAAAGGAAATGGCAAGAAAGAAAGAGGGAAGAGGGAAAAGGGAAGAGGAAAAAGGAAAGGAAAGAGGAAAAAGGGAAGGGGAAAAAGAAAAAGGGAAGGGAAAAAGGAGGAGGAAAAAGAAAAAGGAAAGGAAAAAGAAAAAGGAAAAAAAAAGAAAAAGGGAAGAGGTAAAGGAAGAGGAAAAAGAAAAAGGAAAGGAAAAAGAAAAAGAAAAAGGGAAGAGGAAAAAGGGAAGAGGAAAAAGGGGAGAGGAAAAAGGGGAGAGGAAAAAGGGGAGAGGAAAAAGGGGAGAGGAAAAAGGGGAGAGGAGAAAGGGAAGAGGAGAAAGGGAAGAGGAAAAAGGGAAGAGGAAAAAGGGAAGAGGAAAAAAGGGAAGAGGAAAAAGGGAAGAGGAAAAAGGGAAGAGGAAAGAAGAAAAAGGAAAGAGGAAGATGGGAAGAGGAAAAAGGAAAGAGGAAATAGGAAAGAGGAAAATTCTTTTCCTCCTTTTCCTCTCCCCAGTTGTCTTTTAATACGTTTTGCTTTGGAATTTGTTATAACCAGACTTTAAATTAAATTCTCCTGGACAGTGGCTTTATTTTTGTACGCAGTGATTTCCAGCACCACATAACCTGAGTAATAATTTCCTGTATTCCCCGTGGCTCACATTGAACCAAATATTTACGTACGTGCTTAAGTCACAATGAAGTCAGGAGTAGCTGAGCATGTGTTAATGTGTGTATATATAGCACGGGCTTTTATTGCTGTCCAGACCATTTCTCTCAGCTGGGAATTTCGTATTTCAGGACTCGTTAGTGATCTCAGATTGATCCTGCAATGTACCATCGTAACTCCCATGAGCAGTTCCACCCAGGTGAGGAGCCAATAGCTAACCCTGGCTGTGGGATACAGCTGTTTTATCCTGACCACGTAGCAGGAGCATGGGGAAAGCCCATGTTCTGTTGGCCCTTGTGTCTACCTGTCCTTCAGACATGTCCCATGCATGAAGGGAAGCTCACCCTGCTTTCAGACACCTCACCTTGCCATTAGGAAGAGCCTCCTTTGCATCTCCTGCTAATTATGTCACTATGCTCAAACTTCTAGCATGCAAATGTGATGAAGTTCCACCCCGACACTTTGTTAACATACATTCCTTGCCTATCGATCCCTCTGCCGGGGAGAATATCGAGGCACAAAATGTTTATGCTTCAGATTTACATCCTCATGAATAAAAAGACCTTTAGGAGATGGGTGTGTGATCCCAGCCCCCCCCACAGCTGCAACCCAACGCTTCCATCATTCATGTGGGTCTGACACAGGGATGCTCAGTTTGCCATAAGAGAAGGCTGAGACAGCTCCCAGACCTCACCAAGCCCCATAGAAATAACCCACAGGAGGAGGGCACTGCCTGCTGCAGTCATCACTCAGCACTCCTTCCTTGCCCATGAGCACCAAAAAAAAATCCCACTAACACCTCATTGTTAAAGGCTGTCCTCCAGGTATGGCAAGCACATCTATTCATTTGATCCCACACTCATGAAACAATCGGAAAAACTTTAATTATGCTTTCCCCTGTTGGCAAAGAGCAGAGAAGGAAGGGTTTTTTGCTTTAGAAAAGCTGCATTAATAAGTTATTAGTACTGTGCTGAGGTCTAAGTAACTTGAGTTATAACTCTTGCCTGAAGTGCCACAGACCCACACTGCTGAGATTTTACACCGCATTTCATAACATTTTGGGTACTTTAAGAGCTCTTGCAATAAGGAATTACTGCAGAACCTCAGCTTAAGAACCCAACAAACATCCCAGTGGTTAGGCAAAAACCCCTTCCAAGCCACAAACCGAGGCATGTAACACCCACAGGCAAAGACAATCACACACATGCACATAAAAACAACTCTGAGGTTGACAGCCCTCAGCTGCAAATAGCCACCAGGACCTCACATCCCACTGAGCTGCAGGAGCCCTTTTCCAGACCCCCTGAGCACTGGAAGAGCCTCTCAGACAGACTTCCAAATATCTCAGACGGGTGGAAGAAATGCCTCTGAGCTGAAAATGAGCACCCATAGAACTGTGGGCTCAGTTGGGTGCACTCTGGAGCACCACCTGCAGCTCGATGTGCCCAGCTGATGGGAGCTGCGGCCACAACTCAGAGCCACTTTCTATGCCTTGCACAACAGTTTGCTGCAGCTGTAAAATCCCATACGAGACCATGAAGCCACTTGGGGTTGGTTAGTTGGTTTTAAAGGAAAGCTGAAAATCTTGGTGGTGTTACTCCTGCCCATTTGCTCCAAAGGTCTGAGCTCTCCTGGGTAACACTCGCAGCCATTTGGGCAGCCTGCAAGCAATCCACCCTGCTCCCATCCGTCCCCAAACAATAATCCTTCATACAGAGGTGAACAGAGTTGGTCTGCATAAAACACAGCCAAACCTTTTTGACCAGAGCACCACTCCAAGAACTGACCTGTACAGTGCCATTATCACGCTGGGTGTCCATTCAGAAAATGATAACTCAAAGAATGCGAGCTTTAAGAAAGCCCAATTTCTTTACATCACACGCCATGAGTACACACATAAATATTATATTTTCAAAACTGATTCTGATTCCATGGATTTTTGCCTTTTCTCCTCTCCTCAGCAAAACTTGCACTGAGCTGATCAGACCTGCTGGCAGCCATGGAACGGAACTGGTGTCCTGCAAACACATGACCCATCTGTGCTATAAGCCCTGGCTCCCTGGGATGATGCCCAAGGAAAGGACCCACGAGGGACCTCCAGCAGCAATCACGCTTGTCAGACCATTCCCAAAACGTTCCTTGCGCTGTTTCATCAAGTACATCAACAGCAAGTTTATAACAGCTCAGTCAAAAGCAACAAAGGACATGTCTGGACATCGGGGAGACAGAGATAATTGCTTCTAATGGGATTTTAAAAGAAAAAAATATAAAGCTTTCAACCTGTAAAAGGCACTCCTCTGTGGGCATTCTGGGTTCGATCTATACAGACTATTGAACAAGTAGACACTCAGCATCCCTGCAGCAGTCAAGTTCTTCGTCTGCATTTTATTTCATGCACTTTTTAAAGAAAATCATACCCAAACTTCAGCAGCATTTGGGCCAGCACTATGTGGCTTGGGCTGCCCGTGCCATGCCAGCCCTGAGCCTGCTGCCCACAGCTTCAGCCACCCTGTGCCCCCCCAGCATCGCTGTTTGGGGAAGAAAAAACACAATTTCCACTTCGGCTTTGGAAAAACAAATCTGTGCCATTACTGAGCCAACCCAAGGGTGTCACTCAGCCCACGCCGTGCTGCCAAACCCTCTGCTCATGCTCCCACTGCGGTGAGAAGAAATTCGCAGAACCACCCGCTTTGTTTGCTTGTTGTTGTTTTTTTTTCTTTATAATCCAGACACCGCTTATTTCAAGGTCGAGGCTCAAAAATAACCACCTAAAAAACCCAACATCCCGACCGCTCGATCGCCCACCCAATCCCCGCCCGGACTGCAATTCCCACCCCTCGCCACCAGGGGGCGCTGCGGAACTCCGGCAGGCGGCGCGCGGCGGAGCCCTCGGGTGGGACCGCTGTCCCCAATAGAGACACGGAGGAAAGGAGGGGGAATTCAAAGCAGGAGGTGTAGCTGCGTGAGCACGGACCGTCTGGAAGCGGGAGAGCACGCACGGTTCACAGCATTGAACGCCTCCGAGGGAATGGTTCGGTGCTCCTGAATAAGCGTCAAGGGAGAACGTGACACCCGAAGGCAAACACTCGGTCTGCGCAGGGGATGCATCGAGGCCACCAGGGATGAGGCAGTAACTTCCAAAAGAGCTTTACAGCCTCGTCCTCTGCATTTGCAGGCTGGTTTGTCAAGACAGAGAGCAGCTGCACACGGAACTCACTGCTGGATTTTCCCTTCGGGGTCCCATGTAACAGAAGGCCCAGAAGGAGGAAACAGAGCCACTCCAGGACTCAAACAGGTTTAAGAAGTAAAACAAAGCCACATCACCTCTCCATGGTTTCTAATCCCCCCCAACTTTCAGTATTACAGTTCCATTTCTCCTTGTCCCCCTCTCCCCCAAGCCACTGGGGCGCAGTGATGCACTCTCTCACCTACCGACCTCCACAGCTTTTAAGATAGAAGTTATTTTCAGCAGGTCCTTATGAAGCAAAGGGTGCTTATGCTGTAAGATTCGATTTTCAGACACTCAGGACTTGGACGTTTTAAAAACACCGACAAAACTGGATGAGCTGCCTGTCTGCCCACAGTCCCTCTGCTGACACAATGGAAGAAATCTTGGGAGTCAGGGCTGAGATTTCTTACCACGGAGACCATCCCTAACAGAATCTGTAAAGCACACTCCTGTCACTGTGAGTTATGCCCCCTTCCACGTGCTAACATATACCTCTTATACCAAATAATATATAGTTTTGCTTCTCTCGTGGTGACACCAGCAGTGCAGCCACCACGCAGGGGCTGCAGTGGCCACAACCCCCAGCTCTGTGTCATCGTGCTTTGACACTGGGTGGGTCATTTGGCTCCTGCCTCAGTGTCTCTCTCCAATGAGACACCACCAGCTTTGTTATGATAGGAGAAGCGCTGCTAAAGAGCCGAGGGGAAGGAAAAAAATACAACCAACCAACCAAACAAACAAAAAAAATGATAAAGCAGGATCTAAAAGTGCTCAGCGTTAAAGCTGCAGCCTTTCCAGCCCCTCAGGAAGCGACACCTTACGCTCAGTAAAACTTAAATCAACGAGCACTGGCAGACTTTGCAATCTATCCATTTAAAAGAAAATATTTCTGAAAAGTCTTCCGCGGTCTGAGTAGAGTACATTACGTGGGAAGTGTCTCATCAGAGATACTTATCATTATAGCAGTACTTTGCACTTCCACAGAGCTTCACAGCCTCCCAGCACTGTACAAACATTAGCTTCTTAATCACTCATTAGGGACAATCCTATAGAGCAGGGCCATGCCTCATTGAGTAAAGTCATCCCCAACTCACACAGCCCCTCTTGCTCCCTCCGGAGACAACTGGAAAGGATCTCTCTGATTCCCAACATGAGTTTAGAGCAGGAAAGGAGAAATCTGTTCAGAATGAAAGTGAACAGTGGCGGTATTACTGTCCCCAAACTCCTCTGTTTTTTACAGCGAAGAGCATCGGCCCAGCCAGAGGGATCTGCCTCCACTGAAGCCTTGAATTAATAACACTGGGGAGTTCACAATAACTTGGGTTGGAAGGGACCATAAGGATCATCTGGAATTCAGCTTTTCTTTTCCTTCAGTGTTACCGTTCCAGACTACCAACAGTCTGAATCTAATCAACCAAAACTGTCCAACTTTCATCTAGAACGAACACACACAAAGCCCATGATTCGCTGACATTCAGCACTCTTATCAGTTTCCAAGAGCTAACACCTCATTTAAATGTAACTGCTCTCAAAGCCAGGTTTCTCTCCCCCCCC
>VXAB01004213.1:0-25268 GCA_013399175.1 Odontophorus gujanensis | reverse complement strand
CCCCCCCCCCCCCCCCCCCCTTTCCTTTTTGTTGTATGCAGTTTTTCTGTGTTATCAATCTCCTGGCCATTCACCCACTTGGGCAACTTTCCATCGAGCCTGGCATTTCATCTGTGTCTGAAGATCTCCAGTGGTGCCAAGTGTTTGCATACCTCGCAAGTGTTATGTCAAACTCTGCCCCTTAGGGCTGCCAAAAACCACCACTCAAAGTTAGCAAAGCAAATACCATCTCAGACAAGCTTAGTAAACATGCCACGAGAAACCCTAGGCTTCGTGAAGACATTGCTCACCTGACGAGGCTGAGCCCCAGGTCCTCAGCACTCTTTCATGTCCCAATTAGCCCAAAATCCGTTATCTCTGTCACACATTCTCCATCTGCACGCTGCCTAAGTGCATCACTTCTGATTCCTTCGAAGATCCGAACCCAAATCCCACACCTCTCCATACTGCAGATCCTATCTATGAGAACAACTACCAGACCTAACCATCAGACCAAGCTTGTCTCTACTCAGTCTCAGTGAAGCTGTTTTTAATTGCATGAATCAAGATGTATGAGAGATAAGCTTAGCACTTTGCACAGCACAAGGAGACTAAACCTGGTGCCCATCAGTTTTTAAGGCCTCATCCCAAATAAATCCTCATTGCTCTGTGTTCTTGACTGATGACTACCAATCCACTAGCAGGAGTGGAAGTAGATGTGAGAGAATACACTGAGCAGGAAGAGGTGGAGAAGAACAGGGAAAGAGGTGGAGAAAATGAAAGGGAAAAAGGATGAGGAATGGGGAGTAAGAGAGCATCAGGGAAAGTGCAAGGGAAGTGAAAGAGGAGGAGGAAACAAGATCTGTGGGAAGGAAGAGATTGAGAACCTGAGACCGAAGCAGTCAAACCTTCACGAGGGCCCACAGATAACCCTGGAGAAGATAGAACTGTCTCCACTTTGTAGGCTCCAATTTCAATAGCACAGCACAAATCCATCACCCCTAAACCACTGCTCACAAGCAGAAGTGAACATCACAGCAACTCTTTGCCCAGGAAACCTCTGTCTGGCACTTAATACTCTGGAGTCTGCCCTTGGCCTCAGCGTGCCAGCTCACATCCCCTGCTCGGATGGGAGCACTTCTACACTATTGGGAAGTCAGAGCTCCAAACTCCCAAGTACCAGAAGGTCCCAAAAAGGCTTTCCAAACAGAAATGAGTCTAGTTTTCATAAGGTGGAAGGAGACATGCTATGGGAAGACGACATAACCCCTCAGAAGTGTGAGGATGAGCACCCAAGAAGAAAAGCACCCAGAAGTTGTGTATTAATTTTGGAGAACTCTACCACTTGTCAAATTCTGCTCTTTCCCATCACTGTCGCTTCTACGAAACAAAACAACCAATTCCAATTTGCTCCAGGATGATCACGAAATGCATTGAGCTTCAGCAATACCGCATTAAATTCGGGATCGCCGTAAGGTGTTATAGGCGTTGATAAAACAGGCATCAGTCAATAAAAACCAACACCTCCAGCATTAGGGGACGGATGAAATACGAGTCACACAACACTGCTCTCACCTTTCCATCTTCTTCACATGACGACTTCTAAAAGATAGCAGGGACTTACCATCATCCTGCAAGTCCAATGGAAGAGAGACATCAGATGTCATGGAAGGGGCCAAACTCCATCTCTGATTTTCATCAGAACTGTCCTGCCCAAAGCCAGCATTGTGCTGATTCTCTCCTAGAAAGAGAGCAAAGCTTGATTTTAGTGAAGATATTGACAAATCTATATCTTATTTCCTACACTGAGGAGCGTTTCCTCCTCTTTCCAACCTGCTGCTGAAAGTGGAACCCAAACTCACTTTGTTGGGTAATTAAGGGCCAGATTAATTATTCAGGGCCAAGACAGTATATTTCTGCTGCAGTGACACTTGTGCTATGTATGTATAGAGTTGGATGGCACACAGGAAGGAGGTTGGAAAGCTCTGGATGTCCGGCCCCAAGGCCTGTTCAATTCAATGCTCTGGCACTCAGTGAAAAGCATCCACCTGTAGAAAGGAGATGACAGAATCCCACCACTTTCTTCACTAGAATGAGGAATCTTATAGTATAGGAGAAATCTTTGAGCTCCTCGGGTGACTCTGTGTAGTTACAGTAACATACAAATGAATAAAGCAGTGTGTCCGTGTGGAGTCGGACACGGCATCGAGCGGATCTTTTCCTAAGGAATTTGTTACTGACATTGGGTTTTATGCAGAAAGCACTCAGCTACAACAGAAAAAGATGTCGACATAAAACTTTAAGTGGAGCACATGTAGCCTACGTGGCTGCTCGGCTCCAACAAAGCCAAAAAGCCATCTTTCAACTTTTTGCCTTTTGTTTTTTTCCTGAATACACACACCCCAGACTGCTGATAACGGAGGTAAAGACAGCTGGCTCCTCATTCAGCACACAACAAACAGCACGAGAGGTGAGTTTTCAGCTGATGTTAATTGTGTTCAAACAGCAAAAACCGTGGCCCAAACAAAACTGATCTTAGCAAACACAGAATACCGTGCCCCATAGTTTGAATCAAGCACTGATGAAAGGGTAATGAAGGCCTGGAACTGGAGGCTCGCTTCCTCCCACCAACAAGAAATGCATTGAGGGAGCAGCACTCTTTCCAGCTCTGTGCTTTGCTTCCAACAACCACCTCAGCGTGCAGTCTGATGGAGGGAAAAAAGCATATATTCAGAAAATAACTTTTCTCCTTTTGGAAAGTGCACGGTTCAGCATCTGCATGACCAAGCTCTTCTCATTCTAAGAAGAGAGCTGCAGGTCCCCAAGCCAGAATGGCAAGTTGCAATTCCTGCTGCATGATCACACCTAAGGGGAAGCAGTCCTGCAGAGATCCTCCATCCATGCACTACTTCTAGGGAGGTCATGAGGAGTGGGCAAAGCTTGTCCCTCCATGCTGCAAAAATACAATGCAGTTCTTGCATGTGCCCCCATGAGGGACAAAGCAATCAGGTGTGAAAAGCAGGACTGCAGTCCCGTGCTCCAGTGGCCACACTGCAGCAAGTGGAGCCCACCCATGAACGCACTGCTGACCTTGGGGAAGTCACTGCATGACGAGGGGATGTTTCTTCCCCTGTTTTATTGGAACATCTTTAGGTCTTCAAATAAAAAGGCTCTGAGAAGCCCGTGTAAAAGGCTGCTACCAAACAACACCAGCTCCCTGTCACAGGAGAAGACGGTGATCATTCTGAGTAGCACTCCTACGTGCCGTGCTGCAGCACTGCAAAGATATCAGCATCGTGAGACAGCTTCTGTGAGCCCAGTCAGCCTTAATCCCTTAAAAGAACATTCTCCTTCAAGCAAACCGTGCTGTATCACGCCGGGCTTTTCAAGCCAGCATCGAGGTAACAGGTGTTCCCTTATAACGAGATACAGGTGCAGCATTATTGTGATAACGAGCAAACTGTTTATGGTTTCTGAATGGCAGGAGGCAGCGTGGCACGGTGCAGCCGTCTCGCTAGGGAGGAGCAGCTCAGGCACCGAAGCGTGGCTGCAGCAAGTCACTTGGAACAAGAACAAGGACCCGGGCAGGAAAGTTACTTGCAAGAATAAGTCACTGCCTCTAACATCAGAAGTAGCTGTTGTAAACCACGTGAAAGAGTGAAGCCACAGGTGTCCAAAACGTGAAATATCGTAGAGGAGGGATATGCTCTTCCTTGGAGCAGGTTCACTCTCTGCATACGGGAGTGGAAAACTTTTGCGTGTTGCAGTAACCCACTCAAGAATGCAGAGGCTGCAGAATGTACATACAAGGACGTGCCAAGCCCAGCAGGGCTCTGAATCGAGAGCTGCTGCAGCACAAAGGCATCTTGTTTGGTTTAAGTATTAGGAGTATTTTTAAAGTGCTTTAGAGCTACAGCAACGACGACCAACAAATGCTCTGCACGCAGCTACTCAGTGCGAGTTAGAAAGGAAGGGAACGGGGATTTGTTTTACAAACTTTTGTGCTTTAATTTCCTTTTCCATTAAGTTTATGGAGCAGCAACAGCTAGTTGAGTCCAAGCAGAAAAAATAACCAGTAACTTATCAGGGGCCAAGCTATTGTTTTGAACGAAGAAAAAACTCATTAGCTTTTAATGAAAACACGGGGAATAAAAACCAAATAGCACAGAACTCCAGCAAATAATTACCCCGCACCTGACGCAGAGCTGCTCTATTTTCTTACTCAGATCCTCAACAAAACTCCCCAACTCATGGCTCTTTGGAGCATGAACAACTACAAGACTGACACGAAGGGGAAGAGCAAGAGGCTTCTTGGGCTTACACCTCATCCTGGGCACTGCTTGGCTACCCTCAAGTGTGCTCAACACCCTTTTGTCCTTTGTGACTGTCGTGGTATAGGGAAGATAGGAAAGATGGTGAAGGAAAGGGGAGGGGAGGAAAGGAAAGGGGAAGGGGAAGGGAAAGGGGAAGGGGAAGGGAAAGGGAAAGGGAAAAGGAAAGGGGAAAGGAAAGGAGAAAAGGAGAAGGAAAGGAGGGGAAAGGAAAATGAAAACAAGGAAAAGGAAAGGGTGGGAAAGGAAGGGAAAAGTGAGAAAGGGGGAAGGAAAGGGTCTTCTTCCTGATGTTTTCTGTGGTAGGAGTTTCTTGCATGGGGAGATCTGAAGGCACTGTGTGCAATTATCACAGATCCATTGCTTCATGTGCCTCGACTGGGCCAACTGCAAAGGGACAGATCATGTCCCCAGGGTTGGGGTGCCATGCTGGCAGGAGCTGAGCAGGGCCTGCTCAGAGGTCAGGCACACCGTGTGCTGGAGGGTCATGCAGAAATATTACCAAGAAGGGAATGCAAAGAACTCAATTAAACATTAACAGAACTGAGGGAGCGGCACAAGAGCTGCTGGCTGCGAGGAAGGGCCATGCGAGCTGTGCTTTGTGCTGGTGTTGCTGGAAATGAGTTCTACAGCTCCAGCAGAGCAGGGCTGGGAGCAAATGTTACAGAAATCTTCCGTTCAGACTCTGTTTTGCAATGCTTCTGTAGTGTGGTGTCAGAAAATGCCTCTACGACTTTCTCCCTTCCCACAAAATGAGGAGGGGGCAGTTAATATGAAGTTAGAGCCTGAGGTTTCCTTTCTTCAAGCTGTAGTTTGTCCCTCATCTATGTTCAAAAGGCGAACTAAAGCATCAAAGAGAGAGAAAGAGGACTTAAATAGGTGAAAGTGCTGCTTTGTAGGATGGGGAGCCTCTCCAGTAACTTGTTAGGGGAACTGCAATTAAGCTCACTTTGCATGCAGCGAAGGTCTTTAGGTACCCAGAGTTTCATTAAGCATCTTTTTAGAGCACAAGAAAAATCAATACCATTCCATTTACACTTTATGATAAGGCACTTCGTGCCAAAGCGGAAGTAAAATCCCCAACTCTGCTTAATATTCAAGGAAACCAAATTCCTGCTTTGAAGTAATGACTCTTCAGCATCACGCTACAAATAAAGGCCTCCAATCAAAATCCCTTCTGCCTCCACGCTCGACAGTGTTAATATCTCCAGATTTTCAGGGACTCATTTGGCAGTAACGCGTTTCCCAAAGCGGAGCTGTAAAAGTATTATCAATACTATGGTTTAATATCCCTGACTACAATGGCTGCTGAAATTGCAGAGAATCACATGGAAACACATCAACAGAGATGCACCCACACAGTAAGCACTGCTCACACGTAAATATATTACAGTTGAGCTTTTGTAATGTAGTTAAGGCTCCGTCAACGTTGCTATTATAAATTATATACCTTTTAAAACACATTTATGCGCTAGAAAATGTATGATGGCTCTTTTTTGAATGCCTTAAAGGCTTCATCAGCTTCTAAGCGCCCATATGGATTTGTGTGATTTGTCCCTGTGATTAATACACCAACAGCTGAGGTTTCGGCACTTTCTTCACACGGACTCCTAAGTTCCTTTTAACAACGTTACGTACGTCGTGAGAATCTGACGCTGTCTATCGCACCTCACTGTGCTGATGGGTCCTTCCTCCCCTCCCCAACTGCACCAACAACATTCACCAACTGCAAAAAAAAAAAATAAAACCCAATCCAAAATCTTATCTACAGATCTCAAAGTGTTTATCCTGTTTCATAAATATCTTCTCGCAGGGGGGAACTGTGCATGGAAAATAACTCCCTCTCTGTTTATGCCACGTTCTGTGAGCAGGACGGGTTTCCTTCATCGCAACGGGATCAAAAGCAAAGCGCGGGACCTCCTCTCAATCAGGAGGAGCCAATTTATCCTTGTTTTCCAAACGTCGACCCAACCAGGTCTTGGCCGGCTGACAAGTGAATCCAGTCCAAGACTAATTTCGTACACTCAATATCCACTTTTTTCCTAATTGCACGTAGTAAAGCAAATTAATGGTCCACTAAAACTGCCACTTAGGTTAGAAAACCAACGGGAAAGTCGAAAGCGCTCTCGCTGAGCTCTCTCCCCGCCGCAACGCGGGGGCCGCGCTCTGGCTGCAGTGACGCGGCGCGGCCAGCAGGGGGCGCTGCAGCGCGCAGCATCGCGCGGGGTGAGCGAGCAAGGATGAGCAGCTGAAAGCTTCGGGAGATGGCGAGCAGGGGGAGAAAGACGGCAGCTTTGCAGCTGGGGAGCAAAACCTGCTCCCGTGGGAGCCCCCTGCAAAGGACCTGAGCGTTTGATGGTGCCAAAGCCTGTGTAATGTAAGGCAGTTGTGGGAGGATAAGGCTGGGAAGCTCCATCGTCCTCCAACCCATTGGGGGATGATGGGTTAAACTGTTTTCTTTCCTTATGCAACAAAGAAGCTTCATAGCAATATGGGGGAGAAAATCACCTGGATGTTACTGATTCACTCGAAGCAAAGGCTTCCCACCGCTGATTAAGAAGAAAAAAAGTAAACAATCCTGCTCTCATGCCAAAAATGCCACCCTGACCATGATGTTCAAGAAGTATGCAGTTTGCAAGCCTCTCCTGAAAGAACACTTCAGCAGGGCTGCCCTGTAATATCACAAAACTTGCTCATGAAACTGAGCTTGCGGTAAACTCAGGGGCCCAGATAACTCCCCAAACCCAGGGAGGCAGAAAAGTTGCTGAGCTCACCCTACAACATGGCTATTCGTCCTGATTTTCTGTATCCCCTCCAGCCCCTTGTGTCGCTCTTCATCTGAGCTCTCCTCTCCAGTTTTCTCTTCCCCTCCTTTTCTCAGTGTGCATTTTGCTCTCTTCCTCCCCCTCTGACTTCCTCCCTCCTGCTCCTTTCTTGCAGCCCTTGGCACCCTTTCAGTAAAGGCACTGTGTATTCCGCCTCTTAAGTGGGCAGCAGCTACACAGAACAGCTGCTGACAGGGGAAGCACAGCACATCTCAGCCTGGTTAGGAACAAGCCTGAAACCCAGAGCAGCAGCAGATTCCCACGGGATGTAAACAAGTAAACAAGATTTATTCTTTCTTTTCTGAGCTGGTAACACCCCAGTGAAATACAAAGCACATCCAATGCGAGTAAAACCAGCTAAAAGCTACCTACAATTTGTATTTCTAGCCACATAAATTATTGCTTGTGAGCCTCTTTAAAGAGGCTAAGCCTTCATTGAAAGAATGCAGGGACACTGAGGAACAGGAAGATCACAAATCTGCACTTTGGTTCATCTCCTGAGTTAGCAGCTCTGCTAGGAATGCAGCAAAACAGTGGCTGAGAAGCCAGGCCCTGCACTTATGCACTGCAATAATTCACAAAGCAGCTCTGCAAACGCAGTTTGGTATCTAAAAAGACATCCACATCAATGGTGGCAAAGAGGAGAGGAGGCCGAGCAGTTCTGAGTAGGGCCAGAGTCACTGACTCTGCTGCAGTGTCAGTAGGGTCAGCCTATAGTCTTGGCCAAAACCTTTCTGAGCAAACAAGGAAGAAGAGGAGCAAACCCACGAGGGAACTGGAGTTTAGCAAACATATTCCAATGACAAGACACAAGGAGGCTGTCTTGCCCGTATCTGCAGCAATTTTCACTGCTGAGAAAAAAAATAAGCATCAACAGCGAGTGCCAAGACGAGAGCTGGGAGCACACACCGGGGTGAGAGGCACTCCAGGGACTGGAGGAGATGCCCATTAGGTGTTTATGATAGGGCAGAGGGTGATTTTACAGTTGTGCTTCAGGATGGAGCCTTACTAAAGGGCAGAATTATTGCTTCGTGGATTATTTGGATGAGGTTACTGCTCTACAAAGCAAAGCAGCACTGAAGGCACAGTAGGGAAGGGGAAAGTGCCTCAAAACTCCAGATCTGAACAAGCTGGAGGGTCTCTAGGCAGGACTTAGTGCCACTCCCAGTAGACAAAAGTTCAGGGAGCAGTGGGCACTGATTTCCCAGCAGAGCTTAGAGGTCCACAGAGTATTCCCCTTCCTAAGGGCCCTGACCCATCTCAGACCTGAGAACTTATATCCTTTACCCCTGATTTTGTAGAGCAACAGGGTACCTTACCCACTAGGAGAAAGCACTCAAAACACAAGGAGCATTTTATTTACCAAGCAAAGCAAGAACTAAAGAAGAACTAGAAGTTACTAACAGTTAACTTCCTGGAGCTCCCCAAACCTCCGTCTGCAGATGCAGCATCTTCACTGCCATTTTTATGCCTTCCTTTTAAGGTGCATTGCTTTGTTCTTAGGAGCCCAGTATACTCTGAAGTTCTCTCGGGAGCTCAGGCTGGTTTCAGAAGTCATTATGAGGCATTAGTTTGTCTACTGACAAAACAGAGCTTACTAAGAAGCACATAGGAATCCTCCTAAAGTCTGCAAAACACCTTAAACCAATGGACCATTTTGGAAACTGCATTCACTCAGTTCTCAAGGCCTGTAAGTTTTGAGTTTGAGTGCAGAATAAGCCAATCAAACTGCAGGTGGCTGCAATCCTATGATAAATGGCACATTGGGCAGTTGGGTGAAACTATAAACCTCATTTTCCAATCTGATGACACGCTCATTTTGGGCTTGGCTTCCATTTCAAACGCATGAAACACAGAGCAGAAGTAACCGAAGTTACACACCTCTCCGTTTTTCTACCCATGGACATCAACAGGAGTGCCCACACACCTCCACGCAGCCCTTCCCAGGGCACACATCTGCTCCTCAAACCATTGCCCACCTCCAAAATCTGTGCATAAGGGTGCAGCAGCATTTATAAGCCCGTGTAAAAGCAACACTGCTCGGAGTCTGCAGAGCTATGCCATGAGAGACTTGGATGCTAGAAGCTCCATCTCTTTCTAGACCAGCTTGCTGAGGATGTAATAATGCACATGGAGAGGAGAAGAATCGTACGCTCAGAGCTGCAGGAAGCAAAGCTCAGCACTGACAAAGGGAGCTGTCAGAAGTGTTGATGTTAAAGCTTTGCTGTTTTTCTTTTTTTAACTTAAAGAACACGCGCCTTTGTGTGTATTTGATTTTTCATTAATCCACTCCGTCCCACACGCCACCCAAACACATCTCAGGACTTCAGAAGGCGTTCTGAACCAAAGTTTTGTGTTTTCTTTTTGTCTCCCCGTGTTATGACATCTCCAGGATTGTAGCTGGCACTCGTGTTTATAAAGCTGGGGAATTCCACGCATGGCGACAGAATGGATATTTTAACAATATGTTACAAATATTGTCAATTTGATGTTTTTTCCCTTGCCTTTTCCAACACATCATCAATCTAGACTGGGTTTCTGTGCGTGAACCCTGCTTACCACTGAGCTGGAGACTCTTGGCATGGATGCAAAGAGGTTTTTTTATAAATAAAACTTAGTAAAATCACCGTGCACTCCATTAATTCAGGAACACTCTGCCTCAGCTTCAAAGGGGATCTTTACAGTAAAGATGGTGTTTTTGCTGCTTTAATGATTTGCTACTTGTACTTGTCATAACTACATGAACCAAGTATGCAATAGCAGGGAGCAGTGGTTTAGGGAAACACACAGCTCTGTCTCCCGTCCAGCTCGGCTTCAGTTTGATTCAATAGATTTGAGGTTGCATAGAGGAAAGCTACTTCATAAATCTAATACTTAAGGCCATTGTATGATGCCAGTTAATGAAAGAAAACTGCATGCGTGCCTTGGGTATGTGTATCTCATGCACTGCTATGGCATCCAGCCCCTTTAACAGCTACTGACCCATGAAGTACTGTGCATCTGAACCAAAGCAAGTAAGGCCAACAAGGGCAAAATGAGATCTGCTCCATCTAAATTGTATACACCCTGAGAGAAGGAGCCTAAGGCTGTCCACAGTTACTTAAGCCTTTTACGAAACATGAAGGCTTCTGATTTTAAAGCCGTGTTTTATCTCCACCTCCCTGCCATACATTTCTATCAATTCCTACCTGATTCAGGGGGGAGAAGCTTTGAAGCTGAAGGCCCCAGAGGTGGGAGAGAATCAGGAGAGCTGGACACAACTCTTGGATGCACGTATAAATACTCTGATGCCTTGGGAACATGTTTTGAGCCTCAATTTTCCTCAGATTAAGAAATAGGAACAACAATACCTGTATTCTCCCATGTTTTGACTACTTGTGAATACTTCAGCCATCATTTGTATTCAGAAATGAGCCATGCAGAACTAAAACCACTTGGGGTGAACACATTTCTGATTGAAAATGTGAAATTAATACCATAAATGCAATGGAAATCCTTTATCAGCCCCAGGCTGAGCCACATCTCCAGCAGCTCATACCTCCATGCAGAGCGTTGGAGGGAATTTTGCTCCTAAGGATCCCAAGACTCTGTACAGACACCCATGATTTAAACTACTGCACCTCTACCAGTGGCCATATTCTCTTCTCGTGCTCAAACAGAAGA
This sequence comes from Odontophorus gujanensis, assembly GCA_013399175.1. Lineage (NCBI taxonomy): Eukaryota > Metazoa > Chordata > Aves > Galliformes > Odontophoridae > Odontophorus > Odontophorus gujanensis. The sequence continues at coordinate 14,470 of VXAB01004213.1, read as the reverse complement.
CACTACTGGTTTTAGGAACGGAGCAGCTGAAACACAACGGCAGCAATTTGGTTACTCAGAGTCAAACCCCATTCCTGCAAAACCAAACTTCCAGCCTCGCTGCAGAGCTCTCTTATTTAGCCACAAACACCTCTTTTCCTTCCTGACTCTCCTTCCTGCAGTGCTCCCCACCTCTCCCCAGTGAACCACCTCCTCTTGCCTGCAAGTTTCCCCCTCCCTCCATGAATCCCAATGCATTGCAGTACCCCAGAACGGCCTGCTGCTGCTCCCTCACACCACTCCTTTCTGCTCAACCAAAGCTGATGCAGAATGTTTCCCCAGCCCTCAATTCCGAGTTGAGAAGCATAGAAAGCAACCTGGGGGAGGGGTAGAGCAGACCCAGTTTCTGGGTGGATTTTCTTGGCCAACTTTCCCTAGTTCTCTCCCCACAGAGAGGAGGAGGTTGCTGCAAGACAGCGAGGCTCTGCGTGCATAAAATACATAAGGGGCATAAAATACTTCACATACTCAGTCAACCCACTTCCAAAAGGAAATGAGTCACTCTTGTGCTCTGTTCAAAAAGCCCCAAAGGAACAGGGCACAAGCAACTTGCACCTCCACGCTGCAGTCAAAACGTCCCTGGGTGCACTGCACTCTGTTCAGAGCTCCATATTTCTAAAACCACACTGCTCTACCCAACCCATCCTCCACGCTGCTGCTTTTTTTCCTGCTTGCTGGGAGATATCAAGTGGGTATCATTCTATTTTGGCCAATACCAGAAACCATCGTGGTGGGAAAGCTACAACCACTGAGGTTTTGGTCTTCAGATGAGCATTTAGTAAGAAAATCCTAAACCTTCTAAGCATCAGCCCTTCCCTTTCCCACCCCATCAACCTGTTAATTTGCAGCTAGGCTGAAAATTTATGCAATCTTCTTACCCATACATCCACACATGAGATCTTTGTCATCTGTTTTGCCTTTTAGAAAGCACAAGCCCCACACCAATTCTCTACTTCTTTCCCACCCAGCACACACCAGGTCCCATCACCACCTCTCCTTCTCCCACGATGTCATCCCCTGGAGCCAAGGCGATGTCCCAACCAATGTTTTGCTGTATTTTTAGTTCACTTTTTTTCAGGATAGCTTTGGATCTCCAAAAAACAGCAGGACGACTTCAGTTTGCTACCCACTTCAAGACCCAACCACTCAGACAATCACTGCAGGCGGTTCAACTCGTTTACAAATCAATTATGCAGCTCTACAAACCAATCATCCTAACATTATTTAGGTTTCCAGCTCCATAAAAGAGCACGGTATTTCAAACAGAACAAAAGCATCCCTCCTCCACCCTCTGAATCGTATGAACTTTCAAAATTAAAACAACAACAACAACAAAAAACGCAACTAATTTTGAACCCTTTTATGTGTTCTAATCCTCTCTCACTTTTTTTTAATTTTGAGCACAGCTGTCTGTTGTACTTTCTCAAATGATGCCAGATGCTGGGTTCATCAACTGAACGCACAAAAACAATGGTTTGAAAGCAATTAGAAGCACCGAGGCTGCACTGAGTCTCATATTAAAATGTGATAACACTGTTCTAAGGGGAATTGCAGCGCTGATGCATTTCTGACATTTCTGTGCTGCCAGACAGGCAGGATGTGCTGGAAGTGGGCCCTGATCAAGGAGGTAACGTACTGGAATTTATTCCTGGAGTAAATGAAGGATTAGCTGATTCGGAACGCTCGCAAGGATTTTTATTACAGTCCCAGCTCCCATCTCGTTTGAACATTGGCAGATCGTTCTGTTTGTGCTCACCTACTGCAGTCATTGTTTGCTGTAAACCCAAACCACACGCCTTTGCCATAGCCTGGTTGTACCCCAATGTCCCAAATCGGAAATCAGAGCTCAGCTGCACCGATCCCATACGGAGTCAAAGATGCTCTGGGTCAGCTCTGAGGAAATACATATCCATCAGTCACCCTGGATGTGCAGAAATGCTCACTGACACTGCTCACAACCTGCAGGCACCCTAGAAAGCCTAAATCATCACCCACTTTATTGCAGAAACGGAGATCAAAGTGGTGAGCAGGATCTCCCAGCTTGTTAACAGACATAACAAGAGATGGTCGTCGTGGTCCTGAGGAATTTACAGCCTGGCTGTTGGCACCTGGAGGCTGACTCAGTGTCAAGCTTGGGTTAACACAGGAGCAATAAGGAAGCAGCATGCTGAAGGTTACCCTACAGCGTTTGCACTCAAGTCAGTGGCCACAGGAACATGCTGTCCTTTGTGAACCTCAGTCTGTTCTGGAGACTGAAGTTGAGCAGGAACATTTCCTGGGCTTGTCCAAGATATTTATGTCAGCACCATGCATTTCATAACCGTGTTATTCCATAGAATATTTTACTGTCCCATGGAGTGGTTTGGTTGGAAGTGACCAGAACCCCACACCATGGGCAGGGCAACCTTCCACTGGGTCCACCACTCAAAGCCCCCCCATCCATTCACTCACTCTTAAGAAGAAAAATGGACTTCTACTCAAGAGGAATACCAACTCTGACTCCTGCCATAGCCCTTACACCCTCCATCTCTAAGTGCTGCCATGCACACAGCTCCATGTTCATTTTAAGTTCTTCCTGTAGTCAACTTTGCAAAGAGACCTGCATACAGCCAGCCCTACCCTTCTCCCAGCAGTGAGAACCCCCTCTCCTTTCCACCAGCTTGTACTCACCTCGGGGCAGAAATTCCAAGTGGTACCTACAAGACAAAAATAGATGAAAAATAAATGAAAGAAGCAAGAGTAAGCATACATTATTTTTGTAATGATTTTTTTTTTTTTGCCAGCCTGATGAATAAGTGACAGATGGAAGAATCAAACCAGACACTGCCAGGAATCCAGTGAATGATCTGAATGTATTTTGTGCAAGAAACATCTAGAGGAAATGCAAGGCCTACTAATGCTGGCTGGCCTCATGACATCCTCTGCCACCTAAGGAACCTCTTTCACTAACCAGATCCCCTCCTTTGCAAGAGTTTCAAAGGCTCTCACCTTCCTCCTGTTAGAAAAGGTCTCTCTCAAAGCAGAGAGGTTTACACAGCTGCTCCCTTCTCTGCCTTGACTGCAAAGAGCTGTTTGCAGGGATGCAACCTGTCCTGCAGCTCTTCCAAGAACAGGTCACATTAGGAACTCAACAACACACCTGAACATACAGAGATGCCCTGATCAGCTTTTGCATCTCTGTGTTTACCAGTTTATTTCTTACTCTCCCCCTCCTCATCCCACCCCAGCTCTCCCCTCTGCTCTTTTGCTGTCTCCATCTAGCAGAGATACTGTCCTCATTTTGGAGCACAGGAACACCACTGACCCAGAGTTGCAAAAACCTCCTTTGCTGAGCCACAAATATGAAAACTCACTGGACATGCATCTCCAATCCATGCTTCTTAATTCTCCTGCAATGGCATCTAAAAGCCCAGAGTGGTGGGCAGTGATGATATCTTGCCCAGCAAGGAACTCATACACAGCATTTCTAGTTCAGAGGGCCAGATACACACACACCCACCACAGGAACGGCCATGGTGGAAAGAAATCCTCAGTGATTTCTCTCTCAACACTTCTGAGAGTGCCTCCGGCTATAGCATGAATCATTTTAATATGGAAACAGCAGAGGCACAGTTTGGAAATAGATCAAGGAGTTGGGAGAAGCCACAGAGTGACCCATTCACAGGCAAAATGCATAACAAAGGGTTGGTCTATAGGCATTAGTGGCAAGAATCCAGTATGTAAAAATCCAATCAATTTGTTTACTCATTAAAAGCTTTCATGAAGAAAATGATTTAATACAAACATTCAAGCTACTGACACAGATTAATTAGAAAACAACAACAGAATTCTGATTAAGGGCGTAATATTTATTTGTCTCATTTCCTTTGGACAAAAAGAAAAAAAACAACACATGCGGCCAAGAGATTTTTCTGGGAGAATGGGCTCCTACAGTGATAAACAACAGCAAAATACAGCAGAAAGAGCCACACCAGTGGCCACAAAGGGCTGCAGATATCCCTTAGACCTCGGGTGCTCTTGGCTGCAGTCCCTACTTTTAATACCAGCTCTTTTCTATCCACTCTATGGTAGCTGTACCTCCTCTTTTTTCCATCCTAGAACATGCCTAAGGTCACAGGAACAGTCAGAGCAGTTCCATCCCCTTGTTTCCCTGCTCTACAACATGTAAAAGTATCCCATCCAACCCCCAACCCCATCCACCACCAATGTTGGGATCGGTGTCTGTTCAGGAGACAAAAGTATTCCGAGACAAGGACAGAGAAATCACTTCTCATTCAATGAACTTTTGTCTCCTGTGCTTGAGAGACTGTCCTAATCTCCCCTGAACATGTTTTAGTGATAACATTTACTGCACTAGGACCAAAATGATTTTCTGTCACTTCTAATTCCAGTTCAATAAAAGTATAAGAGCTTTGTTTCTAACCTCTGTCATTTTTAATACAGTAAAATGGTTTAAAAAAAAATGTAAAATTGAGTTCCATTTCCTACTGGACCAGCAAGCCCACATTAGTTTCACTCTGATCAAATGGAAGGGGGACAAAAAAAATACCAAAAATATGTGTTGCTTTTATTTATATATTTTGCTAAGACATAAGGAAACAGTCAAAATTCTAATCTCTCCAGATCAGGATGCATCTTTAATCTTCTGCTTTGATCATTTTCACTCTGGAAAGGCTTAACCAGAGAATGAAAGAGTTTTAAAATTGAATTGGGAGTGGAAGAAGATGTTCTTATGGAAGATGAAAGGGTAAGGATTGAATTCCTTCACCTGCCACCAGCTGCATGAAGACGTGAAGCCTGCAGGGCACCCATGGAGGGTGGCACAACATTTCCAGTTCATTCACTGAAATTATTTAAGCACAACCATCCATTCCCTCCTCTTTATTTGAGGGGGGAAAGGATGAGCTTTGGTATGTGTTCTTCCCACTCTCTTCCCCCAGGTAAATTCTGTTTCAGCCACAATGTGGTTTTTTTTGTACAACTTTAAGAGATCGCCAGGACTTTCCTTTTTGTTCCTAAGTGGTCATCTCTCAATGCATTCTTCCAGTAATGCATCCATCCACCGGCTACAAGAGGAATCCCCCAAGAAGGGCAGCACTTAAAGCATAGAAAATAGAACAGCACAGAAAATACTAAGGCCCAGGCTACCTCAGACCTTGAAGAAGTGGAGAGGGACGGAAAAACTCCTGCCAGATGATTAACTAACTTCAGCAAAACCAACTCAGAGGAATCCACAGAGAATTCTGATGCGATAGGTAGGGAGTGGAACTAGTCCAAAGATATCCAATTTCCATTACAAAGCCAAAGAATGAGCACTGTGCTGCCAGGACTTTAACAAAAGCCATCCTATAAGCATTTCCCCCACATAGTTTGCAGTGAACCACCCACCTCTCTCACCTCATCGGTGCATATTTTGGGGCCAGGCAGGAAGAAGTCACAGATTGGTTCCATTGGAAACACAAACCGTTCCTCGTGATCGTACAGCCTTTGAGGTTACACACTCACCGAGCAAACATGAACGAGTGTCACTTGTCTGGAAGTGTTTATGTTCGTTGCTCCTGAAAAACATGCACATCCCGGCCCTAATTCATCAGCCTCGGAGCAGCTGTGTCTCCAATGGGCCCCAATCAGACTTGGGACTCAACTGGATAAACAGACCACAAAGGGTGAATTGTCACAGAGAAAAGAAAGTGGTTGTGTCACATCGCAGAGGGGAACTGAGTCATAAAGCTTGCCAGAATGCCTTCTACCCAAGGAAGACCTGTTGCCTTTTCTCCTTCTGGTCAGAACTAACACTTCCCAGCTCCAGGACCAAAAGGAGCAGCACCTTCTGCTGCCTCCCACAGAGCAGTGCAAAGCTCTTGCACCCCGAAGCCATCGCCTGGAGACAGCAACACAGCCAGGACCAACCAAGCTGGGACTGCTCCCAGCAGGAGCAAAACTCCAGGCAGGAAAGTCACAGATCCCATCAGTGGCTCAGAAAGGCAACTAAAACACACAGTGACACCCAGCCCTCATCCCCACAGGGTGAGCTGGCCCACCATTGCTTGCTCCACATCCCAGCACTGATGGATTCAAAGCAGAACCATTTGGGGTTGGAAGCAAAAGGGCTTTCTGAGATTTTACGGTCTGTATTACGCCAGGGGTCAAACCTGATGGATATAATGGTCTCTCTGCTGCTTTAACATCTATAGAGTCGAAACCCCACTTTCCTCTCAGACTCCATTTCAGCAGGAACCACGCAATGAAGTCAGGTTTCAATCAAATTTCCGGCATTTTCTTGTCCAATTAAGAACACTAATATCACCGCAGCTGTTAAATTAGATATAGAGACAGTCTAATTTGTTTGGTGCACAGTATTTGCTGCTTTTTAAATGTTTGCAAAAAAAAACTGGAAAAAAAAAATCAATGCTCTACAAGATTTCAAGCACAGGAAAGCAAAGAAGAAAAAAAAGAAATGGGGGTTGGGGAGCTCACCATTAGCAGAGCCTGTTACAAACCAGTTCAAATGCACTTCCTAGCTCAATGCTACCGAAGCAGCAGCAGAAAGGCAGAGACTCTGGTTACACAATTTCAATCATATACAGTCCTCAGGTTTCAGATTAACAATGCATTCACCAGGAAATGGATGGTGAAATAAGGGGTAATTTTATCAGCTGGAATGGAAATGATGGGAATTACTGACAGGAGCCAAACCCAAACGGCACCAGAACGCATTACTGGCAGAGTGAGGGGCTACATTCAACCCCAGGTATAAAAGCAGGTAGAAAATGATAACGACTGAATTGAATTTGCTCCCCTGGAGGCAAAGAACTCCTTCCTCATCTCTCTCCAAAGGAAAAAGCGGGGGGAAAATCCCCTACTGAGATTACAGAATAAATTTGGAACATCCTGACTCAAAACTTCACCAGACCTTAAAAAGAAATCACCACCACAACCAGTGCTCTGACTGTTGATAACAGAAGGAATACCTCTCTGCTCACACAGCAGAATGAAGGACAGCGTGGTGGGGCTATAGACCAGCCCCAGTCTTAATGTGCTGAGCTCAATTATCTGCCCATAAGGTCACATTCTTAAATCCTTTTTCTTTTTTCATCTTGGTATTGCACATTATTCAGCATAATGAGCTTAATACTGGTAAGAGCTACGGACTGAATTCACACTAATGAAGCAGAATTACCCTGAAATCGTCTTTTCTTTAAATTTCCATCTCCAAACTTTTAGAACAGGGTTGAAACCGAAGCAATAGACAGCAGTTAATACACACAAGATTACTACAAACACTCTGCTTTATGCAAGGCTTTGGATGAGCTTCCATTTGTGAAGCTTTTAGAGCCCCATAGCAATACATCAGCAGCAGCTGATGCACAGTGCAATATGTAATACTGCAGCATCAAGCTCAACCCCAGGATCCGTGTGCAGTTCAGCTGCACTTGTAAACCAGTAAAACCAGCAGCTCAGCAATGTGTCAGCACACACAATCTACACACTACCGTGGCTTGCTGAGATTCAAAGCACAACTCAAGGACCCCCACACCAGAGGCGGTCACACCACGTTGGGTTTATCCTTCCACATCCACTTGCAACCAAGCAAACTGCAGCTAGAGCTTCAGGGCTTACTTTCCTAGTGGGTAGATATGAGAAACAGCATTAATTAATTAAGCCCCTTTCTCTTCATTTCTGCTTTGGTATAGGACAGATCTGCCATACAGGAGCCAGAAGTTGGACTCCATGATCTTTATGGATCCCTCTCAGCTTGGGAGGGTCTATATTCTCCTTTTGCTCTACTACAGGGAAAAATATCAAGAATTTGTATCCATCAGTGCAAACTCACCTTCCAAGAGGGAGTTTAAGTAACTCGCTGCCTCTAAGGAGATGGAGGTACTATTTATCTCCATAATCATAAGTAAATCCCATTCTCCCCTCTCACCCCCTGCCATCATAACTGCTCTGGAAGTGTCTAAATGCTGAGCTGAGGTCATTTAACAGCAAGATGATTTTTTTTTTTCCCTTTTTGCTTGCTGCTCTTGCCAAAGGACAAGAACAGGTCTGTGTTCCTGAGCAGAGTCATGTGTCCAATTCATTCCAGGTGTCGGACATCTGCTGCTCGCTCCGCAGCTGCCTTTGCTAAGACATAAGAAGCAGCAGCAATTTTCCCAAGGAACAGCTTGAAATCAACCCTGAGCACCAACCGACCTAAAACAGAAGCAACTGACAAGCTCTGGGGTTTCTGGAAGATGAGTACAACTCCACTTTGGCACTGCATCCTTCTCCCCTGCCCTCCCTCAAGCCAAAGCTGCTTTCTTATTAGCAAGTTCTACCCATGGCACTGCTTTCCCATGCAGAATCAGAGCAGCATCCTCAGCCTTCAGGTCAAGGCACTGTGTTCATGCTGCTGTCACTGTCCTGCTGGGGACCATGTCTCCAGCCACGCTCCATGGCTTGCTCTGATGGATGCAGTTGGGGAAAAGCAACAAGAGTAGAAGAGATTATTACCGACATCAAAAAGAGATTAGAAAAAAAAAAAAGATGTATATACCACCAGGTTTTGCATGAGGTCAGAAAGTGGAATAGGATCTGAGTTTGCGAAGAGAGGGCAAACCAAAGGAAAACACCACATATTTCCAACACAACGGCACGTTTTAAATAACCAAATGGTTTCTGAAAGTAAAACGGCACGGGGACCCATAACTCAGCAGCATGGTGACAGCCTTCCCACAAGCACTGCAGCAGCTCCTCTGACACAGCTCCTCGAGCAGAAATACCATCGACTGCCTCAGAAATACATATATATAACCTGCAAACACAATCCAGCCCCTACCTACCGCACTGCTCCTGGCAAGGGGGGAACAATATATCCTTCCCAGGTAGCACGTGGAGACAGAGCCCCAGCACTTGTTCCTATTACAGCCATCAGCTCTCCTGGCAGGGGGGCTGTTACGAGACCGTGGGGAGAGCTGCCATACAAAGACCTGAAGTTACAGGAACACTTATGAGAGCGGCTCAGGATTAATCAGCAGAGATGAAGCTCTTTCCTTTTGGAGACCGTGTGTCTCTCCCCGCTAGTTCAGCAGTTTACTTATGTCCGTGATGAACCCAAACAATGAAAGCCTACCCGCTGCGTTTCAGAGGAGGCAGTGCTTCCTGAGCACCACTACTGCTGATTTCCTGAGCAGCCACCACGAAGCCACAGGAAGCCCCAAAGGGATGGACCTGTGCTCCCCACCAGGAGCTGGGCTCACTCAGAGCCTTTCAGATAAAAGACAGTCATTGTTACAGTCATCTCCCACCACAAATCATCATCTTAATGGCTCAGGGAAGAAGAAGAGCGTTTGTACGCTGCTGTTCTCACTGTTTTCAAATGCCACTGAGCTATAAAACCCGAGGAGGAAATCAGCAGTGCCCTGTGCTCTTTGCTCTGGGTCTCACTTTCCTCTCCACGTTTACTGGCAGTGTTTCAGCAAGCAGTGGGGCTGGGCCCATATCTTAACCTCAACATCCAGGAAGGATTTGTCTTCACATCCTCTCCTGATACCAAGGCTGCTTCTCCCCACCTCCTGCTAACTGATGACATTTCTGGAACCTTTAAGGCCAAACTGCATTCTTAGGCTGATAAAAGGATAAAAACCAAGGGTAATCCCATGATGCAGAACCCAGCATTTGCCCCAGGACTCTTTTTACAAGAGTAGACAGTAGTAGGATAAGAAGGAATGGTTTTAAACAACTCCAGAGACAGAGCACCCACAGCCTCCCTAGGAAACCTGTTCCAGCATCCCACCACTCTCAGTAAAAAAAACTTCCTCCTGACATCTGTTCTAAGTCTCCCCTCCTTTAGTTTAAGATCAGGTTGGATGGGGCACTGAGCAGTGTGACCTTGTACTTGATCTCATGCTTAGCATTGGGTTGAAACACGATGACTCTTGGGTTCCCTTCCAACCCAAGCCATTTTATGATTCTGACTCCAAGGGCTGCTCCTTCTCTCACAAATCATCAGAACTGCACAGGGTCTCCACGGAGTCAGAGGTCTCCTGAGGACCACAGCCATAGCAGCATCCTTCCCCCACTGCTCAAGTGCCATTCACGGCCCTATCAGGGCAGAAGATGGTCAGCTCCTTCTGGAGGGGAAAGTGGTTCAGTAGGATCACCCAGGATTTCACACGTTTATCAGGTTCAACAATTCTGGTTTTAAAATCCATCTAAGACAGACCTAGGGTAGGATATATCCTGGGAGTTCACGCTCCCAGGACTGTTTAAGGGAAGCTTCCCACCCCTTCCCCACAGTGTCTGAACAATTCAGGTTCATAATTCTGTTTGCTTCACTCTCTCCATCCAAAAATCACTACCTAGGAATGTCTCAGAAGCCACACCAGCCCTCTGCCCCCACACCTTTGGTTTCCTCCCCAGCACCACGAGGCACTGCCAGATACACCTCTTCTCTATTAGATACACAGCAGCCCCATTTCCAAAGGTTTCCACCTTCTGCATTCTGTTTGTTTCAATTATTCAGGGCAACCCAGGCTGATAATTACACAGTCCCGTGTTGCTGAGTAAAACTGATGCATAATTAGCCAGCAGGAAAGATCGATTAAGATACAGCAGGGCATCTTGCAAAGTTCTTCAGTGGGACTGCAGGGAATAGGATCTGGCTGTGCCCTTCCAAAGGATAAAATTCTCTGCATCTGAGGGGATTTGACAGCAGTTTTATTTAAACGGGATGCTTCTATCCGTCAGCCACCCCGAGTTTTATTGTCAGGTCTTAACTTCAAATGACACAACTCATATCTTTTAACTGGAGCACTAACAGCAAGCTATACATCACATTTCTAGCCAGAAATATAATGCAGCTGAGGCTCCAAGTTTCATTTAAACCTCCGGCAACGTGTTCTGTTTTATGTGCCTTGATTCTCCCCTAGCACCATGGCACAACCTTTGTCTGCTTCACTCTCAAATCCAAATGATACCACTCCTGTTCTTAGTTGAGATTTGAACAAGGCTGAGGTCAGGAGATTTCAGAACACAGTTCAGAGATTTAACTCAGGAAGTCATCTTTGCTCCTTTTTACTGTGTCAAAGTACAGGCAATGCATGTTTGGGCTCAGGAGCCACGCATGGAATAGACACTTTCAGCATCATGAGCCTTTGCTCACTGTATTGATTCATCCACATATCTCAGCATCAGGTAATGTATTTTCCCCACTCACAGAATCCTCAATAGCACCATGGAGAAGGAAGAACAGCATAGACTCATATGCAAAGAGCTGTACAGACAGTGCCCAAGTCATGTTTTCAGCTTTAAAACAAACAACAGATCCCAAAGACAGGCAATGACAACTCTGCAGACAACCAAACAAAACTGGCTGGTATCAGTAGGAAGATGCAGTGTACTCTCAGTTATACCAGGTCCTGAATGCCCACTGCCTTTCAAAGCATGGGCCAATTGTCCCATTACTTGAATACAGCATGCAGTACCCCAAGTTATGGCACTGCTCATAAGAAGACACAGACAACATGTACCTGGCTTTGACTTGCTGGAAGCCAGAGAGGATTGTGTTCCTGTGCTCCCTTGCTTTAGGGCTCAAGTTTTCATTCTGCAGTCCATCCACCAGGAAGCACTCAGCATCTGAGTAAAGGGAAAGAAACAAGTTAAAGCTCATAGGCAGAGGTAGCCATCCTCAGCTGTGAACAGAATCAGCATTTCAGTTTCAGCAAGAGCACAAATATTCCAGGGATCAGAAAGTCCTGGTGCAGATTTGAGGAAGACAGACAGTCAGCCCACCACGAGACACTGGGACTCACAGCTTTCAGCAGGTCTGTCCCCTGCTGACACCCAGCAATAAAAGTTAGCTGAGGTCTGATATCTTGCATGAACACCACTCTTCTGCCACATGCATTTACTTTGCACATCAGCCACTGTCTTACACTGTTGTGTGCATCACCCAGCACCTCCCAGATACCTCTGCTTCCCCAAACCCTAAAAACCTGCTGCTATGAAAGGCTTAAGGGCTGCCATTCAGAAAAGGATCCAAAACACCTCTACTGGCATAAGGCATCCACCAAAACTTAAAGGAAATCCCAGCCTGTGGTTTTCACCGAAATAACCTTCCTAAGGAGCAGGCACTGAAGGCCAGGTTGGTTGTGCACTCACCCACATCCAGATGTATCACACCACGTGCACTGATACTCACTGTGCTTGCCCAACAGAACAACTCAGCAGAAGTAAATATGGTACTCTCCCACTTGGAAAGCATAGCTACGCATAGAAATGTAACCTGAGCTGAAAGACAAACAGACTACGAATAGATAAAGTGCCTTCTATTTGGATGAATATTTATACTCCTTACAGAAGGCTCTTAAAAAACGAGAGCAGTTCCAACCACACCTGCTCTGTAAATGAAAGCATCATCATCCCTGCACTCTGTCAGCTTTACTGCTGCTTTCCTCTAGCAAAGATTGGCTTCGAAGCTGTGGTAGTGTACACCCACAGCCCTCTCCAACCTTTAATTCACGCCCCATACTGTGATACTAATGTCAGTTTAATATCCTGCTTTCAAGACTTGCAGCTCCTTATGCTTCAGCTGCCAGTACAGCAGCCAGCGTTCCACAGCACACCCCAGGAACCTTTATAGCTTCTTAGCAAAACAGTTCCTCTACCTGCAAGCACAGAAGATCAAAGTGCCACAGGAGAAATGAATATCTTCCCCTGGTAAAGTCACGAGCTCTAATTTTCATCACCTGTCTATGACAAACGTAAGAAAGGCTGAGAGCTGGAGGGAAAGGACGAAAAAGGAAAACAACTTTCTGAAGCAAAGGACAGAAGCAAGGACAGAGCAAGCTGCATGCTCAGGGGAGCAGAGCAGATGCACATCCACACAAACAGGGCTCCCTTCCCACTCTGTCTTCACAGTGATGAAGAGGAGCAGAGAGACACAGCCCTGAGCACAGCAGCCTGGGGAAGGAGGAGCAAAGCTAGATCACTGCATCACTTTCCTCAACCCCTCTGCTCTCTTTTCTGGAACCAGCAATGCTGAAGGCACTGCTTTCCACGGGAGTGCTCGCTGAGAAGCACGTTGCAGCCAAATTCAGACTCCTCCAGGTCCCTGCCAGCTCCCTCCATGCAGGGATGCTCTCAACACTTGGGAAGCAGAGCTGAACTGCCTGTGCCCCACACTGCAGCCACCACTTGTGGCCAAGAAGCAGAGCCTAAAGCCCAAGGAGAGCACTGAGGACATCCAGGTGCCCAAGCAGGTGCCAACTGCGTGCCCCCATCAGAGGGAACATCTCTGCTGATGGGCAGGAGCACCAATTCACAGTGCTGCTCTAAACCCACACCTACATCCAGCAATAGTTTCAGCAGCTCCAGGAACACAGACACCAGATCAGAATGCCCTGACCAAGTGCACATACCGAGGCACAAAGGACATACCTTGCTCTGAGAAGCTTACTGTAAGAAGAGATGGATGCTGAGGGGACAGTTTATTATGTACAGATCAGCTTTGAGACAGCACCGTAGAAATCAGACAGCAAGAGAAACCATTGCAGGCTGCATTCCCACCATCAGTGAGATGAAACAAGAACCACAAACCGGACAAACACCAGCTGCTCTTCTGCCCTTTTGAAGCACAGAGCAGCTCCATGAGCATGTGATCAGCTGCAATATGGTATTTACGTACTGCGATGTCAGCGTACATCAGCTGCTGGATAAGTTACAGCTGAGCTATGGCCCCTCCTGCAAAGCAGGCAGAGCCCTTTCAGAGCCAGCCACGATGTTTATAGCACCAGGAAATGAAAAAGAAAGCCTAACCATAAACTCTCCAAGTGGATCAGGAAGAGCAATATGTAAGCAGCTCCGGAGTAAATCATCCAAATGTTAGTTTTACTGCTTGTCAGTAACGTTATATTCTTGATGTTTATAGATTGCTCTCTGTGATCCACTCTGAAAGTTTACAGGACTCTCCCTTTCATTTCCTGCAGCTACCAAAGGTAAGAGGGGGGAAAAAACTCAACAGTTGAGATTTCATCAAGTGCTTGAGGAGAGTTTCTAGAGGCAATTGCAGTTATCCACTTTAATCCCCGCATGCAGTGCAGAGCACTGTAAGAATTATGTCACAGCCACCCGAGTCCAGTGAGTAAATAACCTTTTAATGGCAGCACTAAATCTCTGAGTTAATCATCACTCAACAAGCAGAGCTCCCATGCACACACCCCTACACTTGTGGCTGTTTTCTACTCATCTGCCATCAGAAAGCCAACAACAGAAATCCAACTCGCATCCCCCAGAACCATGACACCAAAGAGATGGAAGCCAATGCTGAGCTAACTGCTCTGCTCCAACACTTCCTGCTGCTTCACACAGTCCCTCCTGCAGCTCCCCATCCCTATCAACACACTGTGGACAATCCAAGCACCCATGAAGTTGCATTAACATTTCCAGG
>VXAB01004212.1:158693-174264 GCA_013399175.1 Odontophorus gujanensis | reverse complement strand
CCCTGATCAATTTGCTGCAGAAGGCCACGGGAAGGCTGGCAGGTTCGCTCTGTACTGAGTGGTTTATGGATTTTCTCTAAATAGGAGTCTGCAGCTGCATCACAGCAAGGAGGGTGCAAACGTGGTGTGGGGGGTGGGGGCAGTAGTGGGGGCTGCGGGCTGGGAGCTCTCCTGATTTGTGAGCAGATAGGGATCGATGAAGGCACACCCCAACATCCCCCCCTTAACGCCTGCAATAAAATCAGATGGTGTGTAGACACAAAGCAGGGATCCATTGCAGTGCAGGGTGATCCCCAATGGGTCATGCACCCTTCCACTGCCTCCTCTTTACACCTCCCCAGGGCTCTGCTTACACCATAAGGGACCCCATGGGGAAGGAGGGAGGGAAAAAGGTGAAGGGGAAGTCTTTCTGGTGCTTAAATGCTTGCCTTCATCCCATGGGGGACTGTGTGCTGGTCCTATCTAGAAAGCATGGGAAAATATTCCATCTGAGCCAAAAAACGGTTGCAGGTGAGAGGCCTGGAGTCGGAGGGAAGTGACTAATCAATCCACTCATCATTTATTTATGAACACGGCAGTTGCAAGCGTGAGCTGAACCACTGAAGGCAGCAGCCAGCTGCAGGCTTTGCAGGGAGGTCTGGAGGAAAGATGGACAACTGAGGCAACAGCTTTCAGAAGCAGGGCTTGTTTGGAGGGTCCAATCAAGAGGGAGAAGGACCATGTGAGACTTCTTGTCCCTCCTGAGAGCACTGAAAATCTCCTCGTCCTTCCCAGTGCTTTTATGAAATAAGCAGGATGTCACTAAAAAGAAATGGCTTTGCTCCAGGGTGAGAACGTCCCCAGGACATGCTGAGAAGGACATTCCTTGCTCCAAGATGTTTGGCTTCATCCTGACCTCCCTGCAGATGCTTCATCAGCCCCCACGCAGTCCCTTTTGATCCACTGTTGGGTGTGGAAGTCCACTTGCAGGCAGAAATGGAGGAGAGGACGCAGCATCCTGGCTTGAGCCATGAGGTCATGTCCACAGGAACAGCCCTCACCCAAAATTAGGAGAACTTCTATGGGACATGAGCACCTCCACTCACACCATCAGCAGCAGAACATCACCCTCTGTGAAACCAGGCAAGCAGGACCAGGATGAGGGCCAGGATTACTAGTGTTTTAAGGTCCATTAACCGGCAGTGTAAGGTTTGAGCCTCATCAGGCATAAAATTGGAGTAAATCCAGGGACATGTGCTGGGTCAGGGCACAGAGTGGTGACAGAGGGGTGCCACGGGCTGCAGGTACAGCTGAGGTTGGAGCAGCTCAACAGCACAGGGAGCAGTGTGCTGAGTGCCACTAAGCTCTGTTGGCCCCTGCGTGGCCGTGGGGCCCTGGGGATCCTCTCACATTACCACTGCAGTGAGGGAGGGGACGGCTCCTATCTGGTGTGGGGTGAGGTGGCACCTATGGGGTCCTGCATTCCACCACCTCATCTCCTGAGAGGATTTATCTCTGGATGAAATCTCCAGGTGGATCTCATCGGGTCTTGTTTCCAAGGGCACCACCACGTTCAGCAGGGAGGGCCTCCTCTACACCACTCATTAATTCCTCCTTCTACCTTCAGGCCAGAAGAGGCATGCCTTACAAGAACACGTTTCTCTACACAAATCAAAGCCATTCCATCCCATGCAACTCTTCACTGCCAGGTTCTACTAAGGGGCTTTCAGGCACTGGTGCCCTGTGAATCTGAGCCCTATCCCTTACTCCATGAGCAGCTACCTACATCCATCTCAGCTTGTTTCTTCAGCTCCTTTCATCACCAGTGCTGAAAAAATGGCTTCTTCTAAGGCATGCCTTTTCTAGCCCCGAGGCACGTGGCTAAATTAAGCTGAATGAATCACGAGGAGGAGTTTCTTTTTCTCTCTGATGACCATAGCAGTGCTCCTGACCCTGAGAGCAAATGGAGATGTCCTCCTAGTGATGCCTGCACAGGATGAGATCCCTGGCAGGGAGCAGCTCAGTGGGGTGGGGGCAGGGGCTCATGGTTTCTGAGCCCCAATGTGGTGACAAATCCCAGCTCCCAGTCATAAGATCACAGCCTCGTGTTGTCACAGAGTGAGGGTCATTGGAGCTGGAGGGAGGGAGGGAGCAGGGTGAGGACAGGGATCGATAGGGCGGTCATGTTCCTGTGCATCAGCAGCCGCTCGCAATACATTTAATACGATAAAAAACATTCCCCCAATTTTCTATTTATGGCAAATGAATGTCTAATCCTCGAGCTGCGATGCTGCAGCTCTGTGCTGAGCCAACAGTTCTGCTGCTGCTGGTGGGGAGGAGAGGACGAAGCAGTGGGAGCTGTGCCCACACAGCAGAGCCCCCCAGACTATGCAGGAACCAGGGGAGGAGCCAGGCAGCAGACCCTGCTCCTCCAGCAGAGCATCCTTGTACCGTTCTGTTCATCCTGCACAGCACCAAAGTATTGCAGGTGCTGCTTTCAAAGATGCCTTTGCTTCTCTTCCTGGAGCTGTTTGTGGGGGGCCTCTATTTTTCCAGTGACAGCTCCCACCATGGCCAGCATGGCAAAATCCCACCTGGGATCCACTGGAGGTTTTGAATTATCAGCGTCATCACACAGGCTGAACCAAGGCAAAGAGGATGGGACTTAATGGATGCATTTGCATGTAGTTTTTCCATCGAGTGCATCCTTGCATATGTCCCATGATGGAGGAGCAGAAGGTCTGCACTTGCCAGCAAACACTGGGATGTTTCCCAGTACCAAAGGAGCCAAATGGCAAAGGCAGCCTCCACTACCTCACCCCACCATGCTGCAGGAAGCCAAAGAATGAGCTCCAAGTGCAGGCATCAGTGCAGCACTCATGGAAATGCACAATGGATAAAAAGCTTTGGGTTTCCCATCAGTCTGTTGCGTTTATTGCAGGTGGAATGAGATTGCTGGGGGGGAGGGGGTTCCCAAAGGAGTTAGTTATTTATGGAGAAGGGTTCCAGCACGGGGCTGTGCTGTGCAGGAAGGCTCCCAGGGGCTGAACAATAAATAAATGCCACGAGGGTGGTTGGGAGCTGGGCAGGGAGGTCCCTGCCCTGCAACCAGAACTGTGCTAAGAGCTTCTGCACAAGCCCGGGCTCCTCTGCTGAAATCAAGGAAGACGTTCGAGACATCTGAATCTCTTCTTTTGTAAAGCACTTTAGAGCTACTAATGAAAAGCACTCTGTAAGAGCCACATAATGCCATCACCAGAATAAGAATAGTTGCTATCAGTGCCTGCCTCTTGCCAGTCTTACTGGATGCCACGAAATGATGCGCCGCTATGCCGAACACTCGACTCCTCGTTTCATCTCTAAGGTTGTCAGGGCATTTTAGTCACTGGAAACATGTCAAAACATTTATGAATAAAGTTCTTTGGGCTGCCTGGGAGTGAGCAGCAAGCATGCTGCGCTCACCTTAACCATTCCCTGCTGCATCCATGCGGGATAAGGAGACTGGGGGGGACCTCAGGATCACCCCAAGGTCCTGCCAGGGATGACTTAGGAATTAAGTCTGTCCATTTGGCTGATCCTTCTGTAAACTCAAGCCATATGGGGCTGGATCTGCTGTTGCTTCCTTCTAAACCTCAGAAGTTTATTATCCCCGGAGCCAAAGCTGTGAGATAAAAATGCTATTTCTGCCCAGGATTTCCGCAGCTGCCTCAGAGCATTCGCAGCCACTTTCTAGTTATTAACGCTCACATGTGAAGAAGTGTGTTCCTTCTGCAGAGATTTGCCTTTAATTAGCCAAGGATAAAAGGACAGTGGAAGACAACCCCGCTCCAGGTCAGGAAAGGCTAGGCTTTCAAACAGTGCTCAGTTGGCAGTTTTTGCCAGGCAGGGAGCAGATGCCTGGCAGAAGATGTTTGTGCTGCTTCCTTTGCCCGCCACCACCTTCATCTCTCTCTGGGTTGAACATGTCCTTGGGTCTGATCCTGCCCACGGTCAGTGCAGGAGTGTAAGGCAGCAGATGTGGCTGCAGGACGCTGGCTGACCTTGGCTCTCCAGCTCCTCCAGGCTGTTCTACTTTATCCAGGAGCTGGGTTAAAGCAGTGGCAAAGCTGCCTCCAGCCCTGGGGTCTTACTGCAAATCCTTCTGCAGTGCCTGGGGTCCCAGAGCTCTGTGAGTCACAAACCAACAGCCACCCAAAATCTCACAGTGCAGCATCGTGGGGTTGGGGCGTGGGTCAATCCCATCTGCCATGCTCGCTGGGGCTGGGGGAGCTCTCATCCTGCTTTGCCCCAGCGGCAGCAATGCACAGAGAGCAGGGTGGGGGCTGCTTTGGTCCATCTCCCAGGCACTGCAAACCCACCTTCTCCCACTCTTATACCTTAGGATTAAAAGCACAGCCTCTTTCCCTATGGCTCTTTTTGCACTTCCCCAGCACAGAGGGACACGTGGCAATGTCACATCCTCAGCACGTTGGGCTGAGAGCTGCAGCTGGGTGCTGCCTTCCCCATGAAACCAGGGTAGCTCTGAAGCAAGGGGCAAATATTTGGGTAGCTCTGGTTTCAAGTCTGCTGTTCCTTGCATCACTCCTCATTACCTTGGCTGCCCTCATGCACTGTGGACCCAGGGCTGCACAAGTCTCAGATGTGAATGTGCAAAAGAGATTTGTGGTTCTTTGGTGCACCCAGATACTGCTCTCATGGAGAAAGCAGCCCGCAGGCACTGCCTGCAGCTCCCCTTCTCCTGCCCTGTACCTCGTGCTGGGGTGTGGATGAGAGCTGCTCCCAGGAATAGGCTTTTCAACACCCATCACAAATGCATAGGAGGGAGACGAAGGAGCAAGAGAAAGTGGGAAGGAGAAAGAAGGACCTGGCCTGATTTCCAGTGCTGCAGGATAAATGTGCATCTCAAGCTCCAAACCTTTGTCTGGAGGTTACCTAAAGATAGGCTGCGGGGGCCCCTCTTCACACACCCACATCTTGCAGATTTTGCACCCAGCAGCTCAGCAAAGGCCACCTGGAACACGAGGCACTGCAGCAGTGATGGTGTCACCCTGCACCAGCTCGTGCTCCAGCACTGCACATCAGTGCACGTCCAGCAAATCCTGATGGACATCACCATCACTGGGCAGCATCTCATTTCCCCTTCCCCTCTTTCCAACCTTTCGCCTTCTGTCGGTGCTTTATTTAAGGCCTTTCTGCAGCCCCACTCTAGGAGCTGCTTTCAGGATCCCAGAGCCTGCTTGGCCAAATGGAAGCAGGTTTTGGTAATAGGGCAGCTAAAAATCATCTCTCATCCCTGGGTGCATGCAATGGGCTGTAATGGGGTTTTAGCAACCTGAACTTCCCAGGACAAGCAGCAGTGGAAGTGCTTTCTTGGCACATGGGTCATTTCCTTCCTCGATGTCACCAAGCAGGATTTCAAGGGCTTGAGACTCCAAAGAAGAGAAAGCAAAGGCACATGGTGGGGTCCTCCCCAGAACAAAGAGCATCTCCGTGCTGCTGCCTTGGAGCATCTCTTTAATTCATGAGCTGGAGCAGATCCGTGAGGTGGAGAAGCAACGCTCCGTAAAAGAAGTGCAGGAAAGTAGGTCGGGTAGCACCAGGGGGATCAGTTCCATCAGTCATGTGGGTCTTCCACCCCTCTTTGAAACTCTTCAAAAGCCCAAGCAGGATGCTGCACACCCCGACATCATCAGCATCCCCTGTGCATGGGCGGGGTGCTGCAGCATGCCTGCAGACCAGCACTTTAAAATAATTGCTGCTTCCGCCTCACCGCCTCCTCCTGCCATCCCTGCAGAGCGCTGTGCAGAGCACACTCTGCTGCAACCCCCTCGTACCAAGAGCTCTTTCGATATTTATGAGGCCAGGATCAGCCAGCTTGAGACAGGAGCAGAGGGCTGGGCTTTGTTGGGCTCAGAAACGGCCCAGATGGGGCAGCCACTGTGAAGACAGCGAGCACTGCAATGAGGACGCTGCCAATTTCGCTCATAAATTGTCGTCTTACCTTTTGCACATTCATTTTTTTATTTTTCTGTATTTAAATGCTCTCATTTCCTACTACTTGGGTTCCTCTTTCCAGTGATGCATTTGCTGTGCCCCAACACTGGGCTCAGCTTTGCAATTTGCAGATCCGGAGCTGTGTTATGGGCATGGAGCAGGACAGGATGTCCCCTGGGTGGCAGAAGGGACCCCAGCTGTGAGCCCAGCTCTGCACAGGGACCTGAGGGCACTGAGGCTCTTTGAGCCTTCAGGGAGCTACTCCAGGAAGGCTGTGAGGGTTGAAAATAACACCAGTGCCACTGGTAAGTGTGTCTGGGTGGTATGGATAAATGTAAGCATGCTCCTGAGGTTGCCCTTGGGTTATTGCTCCTCTGTGAGTACATCCAAGACCATGGAGGCTGCTTGAGGTGGGAAACAGTGTGGAAAAGCCTGAGTCCCAAGCTCCAACTTGTTGCTGGCTCCTCTGGATTTGCTGCCAAATCTGTCTCAGCTCTCTGGTGAGCAATGCTTCGAGCAGCGCTGATCCGTGACAGGGGATCCAACCTTGTCACTGACCTGAGTCCCATCTCCGTGGAGGAGGAGTTGGATTTGCTAGCTAAAAACGTGACCATGCTGTGGGTAGGATGCATTTTAGAGACTGGGCCGTCACCATGGCAAGAAAAAAAAATGTTTCCCTGATATGTAGAAGTGAAAAATAGCCAATCTATGCCTGCAGATCCCACAGTGTCACCAGTGGTGTTGGGAGAGTCCCAATGAGATGAGAGAAGAGGGAAAACTCTGACCTGAAACTGGGCTGGTTTGGGGCTGCGTGGGGACACCTGAGCCCAGCCTGGGGACCTGAGTACTGAGAACTCACCCAAACCCTTCAGAGAGAGAACCTGCAAGTTTGGGATGAAATATTTGCATTTCAGTCCCTGCTCCATTCTCCCTTTGCTGGAGGTTTGCTAAAAGCCCAAAGCACAGTGCCAACCCCCAGCTCAGCTCCATCCATGGGTCTTTACCCCACAGTGATTTTTCCATCATAGAATATCCAGAGTTAGAAGGGTCCTATAAGGACCATCCAGTCCAACTCCTGGCTCCAACACAGAAGGGAATATCCTTCATTTCTCACACAACAATAACCCAGCCTACCCAAAATATATCTGCTTGTCTCTTCCCTCCCTCCACAGAACAGATACGAAAATAGCTCCTCAATAATATACATATTTATTTCCTCTTAATTAGTGTCGATATTTACAAAATCTGTGATACTCTGTGAAGAATAAATTATATACACTCATGATAAACCAGACAGCAAATGCTCATTTGGAATATGTATGTACACAGATCTGTATACCTATATACAATGGTCGGCCCTATTGACGTGGGTGCCCCACCCCAGGGACACCCCTGTGCCGTCAATGAGAGCAGGAACGTCTATACACACTGTGCAATTCAGATACAGCTGGTGTCTACGTTTTTGTCTAGCAAACGCATGGTTAAATGACTTGAAATTCCCACGAGTCCTCCTCTACCAGTTTATAGGCCTCTCTCCATTCCTGGTCCCATTTCTCCCGTCACCATGGCAACACAGGGTTCGGCTCCAGCATCGGTAGGATGAGTCCTTCTTGGATTTCCTCTTCCTATCGATTCACTCAGATCAGGCACCACGCACGGCTTTGATCCAACGCCCCTTTATCCCTTGTGCTTCCAGCAACGATTAGTAGGTAACATTGGAGGACAATAGTGCAGTGTCAAGCAGTGAGGGAGCAAGTGCAAACGGATAATTACAGTCTTATACACGACAGAAGAATTAAAAAAAAAAAAAACCAGAACCTAAAACCAAACAACCATGTCCAGGCCTAGAGCAGCCAGGGTGTCCGACACACGCATGGCCCTTGGGACAAGGCTGTGGTCACCTGATGTCCAGCAGCTCCTCCAAGCCTAACATCTCACCAAGAAGGAATGATGGAGAGAGATTTTCCTCTCTCTGTGTGTGGTGTGGACCAGGGGCAGCCAGATCCATCATTTCATGGAGAGACCAAGACCATGGGGGTAGGGATGGGCACAAGAACCCTCACTGCCCTTGGGGCTCCCGGAGCTGAACAGCAGCTGGATCCTGATGGTAGGGACAAGGCAATGTGCTGGGTGCTGCCATGGGCATGAAGAGGGAGCTGTAGACTTTTTTGGGTGCAAACCCAAGTGATTTGGAGCTGGATCCTCCCTCTCTTCATCTCCCAGCCCTGCAGCATGCTGACCAAAGAGAATGCTGATTGCTGACCACATAAACTACTGAGATCCCACGTGAACACACACCCCAAGGAAAACACACCTCAGTCCTGGGGCTAAAATCTCAGCACGATTCAAAGGAACTGAAACCCAACCGTTACCAACAAACCCAACAAAGCCACCAGCACAGCCCAGCAAACCCCTTTCACTTCTGGCTGGCTTTGCCTACACCACCTCAAACATACCAGCAATGGACCCACAGTGAGGATTTGGGTTCCAGAGAAGAGGTAATGAGAAGCTGCTGGGATGCATGCAGGGATGCACAGAGCTGGTGCCACCTCTGAGGCTGAATCCAGATCTCCTTCACTTGGGCCCCTCTTCAGGGGTCATGCAAACCCAGAAAGGCCATAAGATTTTGGCAGCAATTTCAACCCTGACCCAGGGATTATCTGATAACAAAGCAAGGCCCTTCCTGAAATACCTCCTCCTCCTCTGTCTTTTTCTCTCTCCTTCTGTGTATTTATACACAAATATGCCCGTATTTATACACCCACATGCTACAGTCACATAACACCAACCTAGAGATCCTTTTCTTAGTATAACTCAGTGTTCAGATTTTTAGGACTTCAACACAACATGAAGCTGCAGAGATTGGTTTTCCTGATAAAACTCATCAACCTCTATTGATAATTTTCTCCCATCATCCCTAAGGCACTCAGCACTCAGCCAAGACAAGAGCCTCCCCTCACTGCCCTTAGCAGCTATTGCAGAGGATGTTGAAGGGCTGATGGGTTGCTCACAGGGTTAGACACTTGTTGGCTGACAGAAAACAGCTATCATCACCACTTCCCATCTCCAAAATCATTGCACAAAGGGCAAAACTTAAGATGCAGGTGCTACCTCCTCTGGGTACCACCACAGGAGCAGACACAGAGCAGAGAGTGTTGGTTCTCCATCCTACCCATGGCCAATAGTTCCATGAGAGGAGGGAAGGGGACCCAATGACTGCAGTATGGCATCCTCCATCTGAGCCACTTCACATCCCAATTCTGTACCCACTGAAGCTGAGGGGAGTTTGGGATGCTCAGCATCTCTGTGGAGGCCCGGAGGCTCTCAAACCAAATTCCTCAAGAAAAAAAAGAAAGAAAGAAAAAAATCACAGTCTCCTCCTGAAAACTGGTTCAAGATCACATCAGTGAGTCAGAAGCAAAGCTCAAAATAGCACTAGAGCTCCGACCTGCAGGCACAAATCCCATTAAAAGCTATAGGGGAACCATTTCTCTGTGCGCGGGAGAAATCCAGACTTCTGCTTCGTGCAGCCTGCTGGGTGGCTTCTGACCCCCACAGACCTTTCCTGCCCCAAAAATACCCATCTGAGCACACATCTGGTTGTTCTCTGCTCCACAAACAAGCTGCCAGGGCCAGCACAGAGATGCCTTCCTTCCAGGGCTGTTTTTCCCCACTAGCATTTGCCTGGGTGAGTGCTCAAGGTGCAGGATCCATCCATGACCAGAGATGCCAGGAGGTGAATGGCCTGAAGCTCGCAGGATGTAAGCAATCAGGCACTTTGCAAAGTCAGCATCCTCCCAAATCACCAATAGCACTCCACCCCGGGCTCTGGTGCTTCCCTGCACAGCAAGGATGGGATCATCCCAGGGCTTGGGTACCCATGGGTGAGGAGTAGCATCCCCACAGGTGTGCAGAAAGCTGGATCAATGGAGGCTGGGCAGCCACCTGGGAATTGCACCCTTGCCATCCCACTCTTCAGAAAGAGATTTATTGCTTTCGGTTGCGTTGATTCTCATGGTGTGTGTTGTGGGTGTTGATGAGCTTCAGAGATGCCCATTTCAGAGCAGCAGCAGCGAAGAGGAGGAGAGGGTTCCCAATGCAATGAGATGAGATTTTGGGCAGGCACCCAACCCTGCGTGGTGCTCAGCACCCTGGGTGATGAGAGCTAGGCCTGAATCAATCTCTTATTCAAGACGAGCGATCCCACCTGGCTGAGTGGGGTCACGTCAGCACGAGGGATGGATCCAGCCCCAAGCAGCATTTTGAACCATTGCTGTAGAATACGCTAGCACCGTTTGTTGTATTATTGTGAATATTGTTTTCCCCTGGGAGGCCAGGAAGGTCCAGCTGACCGTGATGCCTCACTCTGCCATGGGCTTCCCTCCTGCACCTGCACTCAGCAGCAGAGTGCTGACTGTGCCCAAATTCAGCCCCAATTCACCCCGACTGGAGGGGCTGCTAAATGCCTTCACCTGAGGCTTTGCTTGGACACGACCTCACAGGGGTTTGTGTCCCTGGCCCCCAGCTCAGCCCATCCCGGGCTGTGATAGCAATGGGGGAAAGACAAGGAAATCTGAGTGGGGTGGGCAAAGCAGATGAGACCCCAGAACAGACAGCTCCAGCTCTCCCCAAATAATACCAGAGATGGAGAAGAAGCAGGGATGATCCTAAGGTGTCCACGTCCCAACACAGCCCTCAAATAGACCCTGGGAGAAGGCAGAGCAAAAGCAATGGCTTGGAAGCACAAGCTTGGATCCAGTCCACCGCACAGGAATAAACCAACAGCCTTAGGGCTTGACATGATTGAAAAGGGGTTTTCCAGCCCAAAACACACCCCAGGACAGGTCATGTCCGTGGCCCCTGAGCCAAGAAGCCCCAAGGCTCCAAGCGCTCACGTTAGCTGAGAATCTGGCCTTATAGTCGCTCTCTAAATATCCATACACACACATGCAATAATTGTATGGGAAACGGCTGAGAACTGCTGACCAAACAAGTCCAGGGATCCTGTACCTGCCATTCCACCTGCTCCTCCAGCCCTGCCCAATCAGCTGTGCTCTCTCTGCTCTTGACACCCAGATTAATGACTAATTACTCGCCCCATAATGAGCGCAGGTGTTTAACTTTCAGCTCACCTTCCATGGAGTTGGCTCTTGGGGCTGGGTGCTCGGGCACTCAGGCTTTGCCTCGTTATCTATTGAGCTGTTGTCAGCACATCCCATCCCATTTCTAAACCTATTAGAGACATTTTAGCTTCCACAAATCTCCTCCGAGCCACTGGAGAATCTATAAACACTATAAACATGAATACTGTATATTCTACTAAGAAAATATATATTTGTGTGTGTATTAAATATTCAGATTCATGCAACAGATACCCATGCAGCTGTACTGTATTACTGGTTAAATTTCACTGCAGTATAAATATATTGTAGGCCACAGCATAGTTGCTCCAGTTTCATATATAGATATAAAAAAAAGATGCTTTTTTTCCCAACTCATTTTCAGTGTGTCAGTGGAGGTGTCTTTGGTGATCCTGGGAATAGTGGTGGATGGAATTATCATCTGGATAAATCAATAAAATCCAAGCGTTTGATTTGTTTACTCGTCCCTCCCGGTGCCTAGCGTAGAAAAACTTAAGACTTAATAAATAATGTGCCGCCAGACTAATTATCCCTCCCCTGGGCCTCTCACTGGCATACTGCAGTGGCTGAAACTATTGCAGCATGCAGCATTTTCCGTTATGAAACGCGAGCCGGGGCGATGCGTTCGCGCTTGGCACGGCCGAGGTGGAAACCTGAGCCCTCCAACAAGAGGACCAGCCCTGCCCGACCTTCCCCAGCCCCGAGTTGGTGGCCCAGCTCTGGGGACGGGGCCGTGCCAGAGAGCATCCCTGCATCCCTGCTATGGCACGGGGGCTCGGACCGCTCCGCACCTTTGGGAACCAGCAAGCCTGGGATGGGAGGAGGGAAACAAAATGGTTTGGTTTTGTTTGTTTGCACGTTATTCAGCGTGGAAATCAAAGGTTAAGAGTCACTTACACAGCTATTGCTTCCCATGCAGAACCAAATATACACCGTAGAAAATACTGTGTTAACTACAATGCAGAGCAGCACTCAATATCTGCAATTGTTCCACTTCAGCTTTAAATACGGTACTAGGTTTTAGCGACTAGACATCGGTTAGCATTTTGGTGATATTCACATAGTTTGTGTTAGCTAGGGTGCAATTGGCTGTCTTCAAGTTCTCCTCCCTAAAATCCTCATTGCTATTGTTTACACCTTCCTGAATCTCCATATAATCAGACTTACTAATGGTAGAGGCACTTCTGCTTTTCTTTAGGTCAGGGGAAGAGGGGATCTTTGGGCAGCTGGTTACTTGCAAATATTGAGCCTGCTCCTCTCCCTCCGTCTCCCGGTGGTAGAAGTAGTTGAAGTTAGACACTATGACGGGCACGGGTAAGGCAATGGTTAATACGCCAGCGATGGCACACAGAGACCCCACGATTTTCCCCCCGATGGTGGTGGGGACCATGTCTCCGTAGCCAACAGTCGTCATGGAAACCACGGCCCACCAGAAGGCATCAGGGATGCTCGGGAACTGGGACTCACTCTCGTCGGCCTCGGCGAAGTAGACAGCGCTGGAGAAGAGGATGACGCCGATGAAGAGGAAAAATATCAAGAGGCCCAGCTCCCTCATGCTGGCCTTGAGAGTCTGCCCCAGGATCTGCAGCCCCTTGGAGTGCCGGGACAGCTTGAAGATCCGGAAGACCCGCACCAAGCGGATGACTCGGAGGATGGCCAAGGACATGGCTTGCTGGCCTTGCTGGCCATCCTCCGGCTTCTCGGCCAGCTCTGTCCCTAAGGTGATGAAGTAGGGAATGATGGCTACAATGTCTATAATGTTCATGATGTTGGTAAAAAATCCAGCCTTGCTGGGACAGGCGAAAAACCTCACCAAGAACTCGAAGGAGAACCAGATGATGCAAAGCGTCTCCACGATGAAGAAGGGGTCTGTGAAAGAGGTTGACTGCTGGTACCCCATGCTGCTGTTGGAGAAGGGAGGGTGGCTCAGTCCGCTGCCGTGCATGTCTTCATTCTCATCCCGAAAAATGGGCAATGTTTCCAGGCAAAAGCTCACGATGGAGATCAAAATCACCATGACAGAGACAATAGCTATAATCCTGGCAGGGCCCGAGCTCTCGGGGTACTCAAAGAGCAACCAGACTTGCCTCTGAAACTCATTCTCCGGCAGCGGTCTCTCTTCTTCTTTGATGTAGCCTTCGTCCTCCCGAAACATCTCCATCGCTTCTTCCCCCAGTTCATAGAAACGGATCTCCTCTGAGAAGATGTCCAAGGGCACATTAACCGGCCTCCGCAACCTCCCTCCAGATTGGTAGTAGTACAAAATCGCATCGAAGCTGGGTCTGTTCCGGTCGAAGAAATACTCATTCCGGAGTGGGTCGAAATATCTCATTCTCTTTTTAGGATCCCCAAGCAAAGTCTCCGGAAACTGAGCCAACGTCTTGAGCTGGGTCTCAAAGCGCAGCCCCGAGATGTTAATGACCACTCTCTCGCAGCATTCATGGTCGGTCTCGGGGTTGTATGTGTCCTGTGGGTGACCGGGAAGAGCTGCAGCCTCGTCTGCAGGATCTCCGGTAGCAACTGTCATATTGGGGTTGTAAGGAAATCCTTATGCTAAACTCTTCCGAGTGCCCGGTGGTGGGATCGGACTCAGGGCAAGGCTACTATCCTGTAGAAGGACAGGTACGTAGGTGTGGAAGAGTCTCATGAAAAGGCGAAGGGATGATAAAATAGGAGGAAATAAAAAAGGAAAGGAAATTGCCCCTGCTGAGAAAGAGAGAGATGAAGTAAAGTTGGGGGGAGGAGAGTGGCTCCCTGCGCTACCATGTCTACCGCCTTCCTCTGGGGGGTTAATCTGCCTTCTCTGGGACAGAGTTCAAAACTGCCATCTAAACCCATTAGGCAGAAGAGAGAGAACACCTGAGAAACCCTCACCTATTCACAGCCAGCACGGAAAAAACAGCATTGGCAAAACAGAACATTTTTGCTCTTTTTTTTCTTTTTGGCTAAAAATAAAAATTCAAAATTGAAAGAAGGAAAAAAAAAAAAGAAAAAGAAAAAGAAAAACAAACAACCAACAACAGGAGGGGGGAAGGGAAGAGAAAGGAAGAAAAACCCCATCCAGCCCTACAGCAGTGAGGGGACCCGTGGGGCAACGCAGGCTCGTCTCATTTCCAGGCATGCAGCTAAGGGTTAACATTCAACCGTGCATAGATTATTCTACAGCAGGCAATCCGGCACGACCCTCCAGGTAACCCTAACGGCTCTGCTTTAACTTCGGCACTGTCCCCATCCTCCTGCCCTGGCCATAGGGCCGCGGGTGCCACGCTGCCCGCCCCGAGCCGGGCTCTGCTGCCTGAATTTGGGTGCAAGCTGCCCGCGGATCGCTGCAGTCCCCCTCCTCGACCGCTGGTGTCCCGGCTGCTCTCATTCTCTGCAAAGCGCCATGGCACACAGAAAACAAATCACATTACCTGGAGAAGCCAAATCTTAGTGTCTCTTAGTAAGAGCGATTATCTGACCCTGGGGAAATCCTAGAGAGGAATACAGGCTTCCAAGATCCCCATAATTTCCTCTCTCTTCAAAGTTAAAAATAATGGTGAGTCATCGTAGAAAAAGGAGAAGGGACATAAAAGGGGTGAGATTCCCAGATGGTGGAAGTCGGGTCTTGGGATGGTTTGGAATGGAGAGAGAGAGAGAGAGAGAGAAAGAGACAGAGGGACAGAGTCCTCCCGGAGCTGTTGCAGGTCCGCACTTCAGGGCAGAGCAGCGTCTGTCTGATGCCTCCGGTACGGCGGGGGGAAGGTGCTAAGCTCAGCAAAACCCGATGTCCCCGGTGTCCTCGGGAGGTGTGGCATCGCCTGGAAAAAACAGCGAGAAGGTACAAAGCTGCCGGGGGCTTGGAGACAGCATCCGCACAGCCCCTCTTCCTCCGGGCAGCTCGGCTTCCCCTCCGCCTCCCGTTTTCCCGACGCCTCGCTAACCTGCACTGCAACACAAGCCGAGGGGAGAGCGGAAAAAAAAACACAACCTCGTCCCCCTCCGCTCCGCTCCGCTCCGGGCGGTGGGGCCGGACCGATGGCAGCGAGGGGAGGAGGAGGCGGGCGGAGGGGGAGAGCCGCAGCCCCCGGCACCGCGATGCTCTGCGGCGCCGCACCGAGAGCCCCAGGGACGGCGATCCCTATGGCACCGCGCTGCCTCCGCTCGGAGGGGCTCCGGTTTCATCGGTGAGATGAAGCGCAGCTCGGGGTCCCCTTCTCCGAGCTCCCCTCCGAGCATCCCCGGCCGTGAGACNTTCCACTCCGGTGGGGCTACAGTTCTCAGGGGGACGCTGGGGCGGCTCCAATCCCTGCATCAGCCTCCCTGCTCCTCCGTGAGATCGCCCCGCACCGCCCCGCGGGATGCTCGAGCTGGAGTGGTCCATCCAAACTCTCCTTTTCCCCCCTTTCTTTTTTTTTTTTGCCCTCCCAAAGGAAAAAAAAAAAAATCCCTCAACCTCCCTTCTTCCGCCCCACCCT
>VXAB01004212.1:139122-157846 GCA_013399175.1 Odontophorus gujanensis | reverse complement strand
CCTCCCCCCAATCCCTCCCTCCTCCCAAGCAAGAGACCTAGATTTCAACCACTGGGAAATAATCGTATCCCTGGATGCGCGATGCTGCTGCTCTGAGTGTGCCACGTTCTGTGTTGTAGCCTGGATCTGCCTGGGGAGATCTGGGGTTGCTGCAGCTCTGCACAGCTCTGGAGGAGGCAATGAGGCAGGATTAGGCTCCTGTGGGCCATGATGCCAATGGCTGGGGTGAGGATGCAGTGCTGCCCCAGAGGCTCCAGCACAGCTGCTTGCACCAGCATCTTGTGGGGGATGTAATGTGGGGTGAACAATGCACTCACACTGGGAAAACTCACCCACCTCTTATCTTCTCCAGCAGTAATTCCTATAGTAAATCTCCTAGAACAGTAATTTTATATCAGCTTGCATTTACAGACCTCCTCCCTGCACACAGAGGCATCTCCTCACCCCAAAGGGAGGGGCACACAACAAACCAAGCACACAAGGCTCTGCCTCAGTCTTGGACAACTCTGCTATTACCATCCAAGGAGAGCACTGGGGTGGCCACGAGGACCGCAGGGTGCCCAGCAACCAGCAAACACAAGCACAGGAGGAGGTGATGGAAACATTTCAGTTCCCATATGCAGCAGTCAGATTGCGAGGTGCTGCTGGTGCTGGAGGTGATCGCATGGCTCACCCTCGGACCCCAATAAAATCAGTACTGAGGGCAATGCCCTGGGAACTGTGGGGCCGTGGGGGGGATAGCCCATATTTCCTGGGCCTCAGACACATCCCAGAGCTGAACATGAATTTCTAACTCCACAGCAAAACGAGGAACCCTTGGCTCCCTGGCACGAGCAGCTCTCGCACACAAGGGGTTTCTGTACCGTGTGTTTTACGCTGGGTGTGAGGATACTTGGGAAGAGCACTACATTTTGCCTGCGTTGTTTCAGCCTTTTCTGAGATGGATCTGCCACAGCGGGGTGGGCAGAATCCAGAAAACAATTCGCCCAAGGCTGAAACTTATGCAATGTGTAGAAACTGAGGCTGAGCGATTCAAGCGGAGCTGAATTTATAAGCTGCTGCTCCCGCTGCTGCCTTGCCAAGGCTTTGCACAACCAGTGGGGTTTTTCACATCAGCAGAACCATCTCCTTACAAAGAGCTCGGATCCCGTGTGCAGCAAACGGAGGAAACCTCACTGAATTGAGTGATGCTCTCTGATTTACTATCCTAATTGTGGAGCTATTATTACAGTGTGTACGTCTGCACCCACCTCCCTCCACCACGCTGACAACTCGAGATGTAACTCAGCACTTCGGGGAACGCAGCGAGTCAATACACTGCACCTACTTGTCTGATTTACGTGTGTCAGTGGCTGACACCTTTGCATTAATACTGTCACTAAAAAAAATACATATTCCCACTGGATTCTCTCTGCAATCCAAATGGACTTTATGTCTTTCTTAATTGGAAAGCTTACCCCATCCCTTTCTCTTCTGAGCTGGGCTGTTCCTGTGCACTTTGGGTGGGGGTATCCAGGTGCTCTGGTGCCCAGGTCCCAGCAGAAGCTGAGCTGCTCTGTATCCAGAGAGCACTCTGAGACACAGGGCTTGGATTTTGGGTGTGGAGGCAGGAGTTGGACTCAATGAGCCCCCTGTGTCCCTCCAGTGTGGGATATTCTATGATGCTAGGGTACAAACAATGAAATATCCCTCCTCCACCAGCCCCCTCCAAAACCAGAAACACCAAGAGTATATTGCAATGTGACAATGGCACACCTTTGTGGTGTCCTTCCTGGGGACACATCCTGCAGGGCCAGTGGGATTCTGAGGGATGCCAGCAGCCGTGTGATGAGGAAGAGTTGAGACCATGGCTCAGGCATCGCTGGGCTCCTGGGATCCTGAGCAAAGTGTGCTCCTGCCTCCATCCAAACTTCCAGAGGGAAGAACTTGTGACATTTTAGGAACTGTGACAACAAGAGCCCTCCCTGGGCTGTGAGTGTCCTGATCCTGCACAGGGCTCACAATCCTTGGGAAGATCCATTGTCCCTTGGCAAAGCATAGCATGGCCAAAACCCAGTCAATACTGCCGACCTGCAATGACAAACTACATACATTCTCCCTCTGTGATGTTTTTCATATTAAAAATATGTGATTATTCAAAGAAAATAACTCCAGATCCCACTCTGAACGTTTGATCGATGAAGACTGCTGCCTTGCAGCATCACTGCCTCCTAACTGCTCACTCAGTCCTGAGCAGAGCCAGCAAGGATCACATTGCCCGGGTGCTGTTCATTGAAAACAAAAAGTCATTGTGCCCAACTGAAACACAGTGAAGAACTTCAGTTCTTGAGGTCTTTGGAGCCCATAGAGGTTGTGAATATTTCATGGCAGGCTGCTGCAGGATTGCTAATGGAGCTGCGGCGTGGGGCGAGCAGCAGCTCCAGCCACTTTGGCTAAAAGGCTCTCACAGCCACTTTCTTTGACTTGCACAAACAATAAGGACAGGACAAGTCAAATTAGCAAGCAGAAAGGAAATCAATAGCCTCGTTTGAGCCAGGCACGAGTGCTTTCAGCTCTGGGAAGGAATCAGTCCTGCTCCCGAGCCTGCCTTGTGCTCCTCACACTCGTGTGTGTATAACCCCCATGTCCCTTCCCAGGGCTGGGCCTTTATCAAGGCATCAGCTGAGCTACTGTGTGCCTCTGAGCTGGTTAGGGGCAGCCAAGGGGACACAGCTGCGTCCCTGCATCCTTAAGGCCTTCCAAACACCACAAGACAGAGCTGCTGCAGGGCTCCAAAAGTGCTTTCCTCCGTGATGCTGATGGAAAGCTGCCTTTGCTGTGCACCAGAGATCCCTGTGTGACCCTCTGGGAGATGCAGTGAAGTGATGAGCTCTCCCACATGCCTCGTTTTCCTCCAATGATTTGTTTTCCCCTGGTCTGAACCAGGCCTTTCCCTTGTGCTCAATGGAGCACTGCTTCTGCTCCAGCTTTAGGAAGAGTGATGCTCACTGAAACAGCAGGGACACAGAACAAATGATGAAAACCCCTGAGTTTAGGGAGAACAGTAAGGGGAGATGGGAGAAGCCTCATGTGGAGACAGCAAAAACCTGCAGACAGGTTGCCTATGCCTTGGGGCAGTGGGAAGGGGACCTCAGGATCTCATCTCCTGGACTCAGCGTTCCTTGTGGTCTCTTCTAGCCTGGAACATTCCATTCCATTCCATTCCATTCCATTCCATTCCATTCCATTCCATTCCATTCCATTCCATTCCATTCCTTCTTTTTTCTTCTCTTTCCCTTCCCTTCCCTCCCACCCCATCCCACTCACAAGTATAACACCATGTGCCCCCCTGTCAGTCTGTCCCTGCCATGCTGTGGGTGCTGGGGGCTCCCAGTTGTGGCATTTTCTACTGGCACAGCCAGAAACAATGCTGGGACTGCCAACAAAGCAGGAGGAAAAGGGCTCTGCAGGAACCATTCCCATCCTCCCATCCTCCCACACATGAATGCTGCAGGGAGAGATGTGGGCTGGGGCTGCTCAGCTGGGGAACACCTTCCCCAGGGCTCGGTGGCCGTGAGCAGAGTGGCACTGTGGGCACAGTGACAGCTTCAGCCACGAGATGCCACTGCGTGGGCCCAGTTGTGGCTGTGCCAAACCAGGGAGTGTGCCAGCGAGTGAGCTGTGACAAACCTTGTTCCATGCCAGATCTCATGCTGTGCCAGCCCACTCCACCTTGGTTCCTTCATCTTCCAGCCAAGCAAGTGCCACCAGTGTGAATCCATCACTGCAAGGTCCCTCCTGGAAATGGTTTTGCAAGGGTGGAAAATTCCTACAAGTCTTTGGGGGGAAGAGGTAGGAATTAATTGTGTTATCAATTCCCAGGGAGATGATCCATCACGGTGACCTTGCAGGATCATTCCTGGTCCGTGTCCTGGTGGCACGGGGAGATGACAGGCATGGTGACATTGGGCAGGACACGAGGTGCCATGCCCACGCCGGGTGGTGGCAGAGCTCTGCCTGCTGCCCTGCAGCATCCTCTCTGTCACCTCACTGCTGTATTTACTATCTCTTCCTCTCCCACCCCCTCTTTTGGGACGAGACAGACTTCCCTGTTTCTATGGTAACCCTCCCCCTCTCCCCTCATTTCTTCAAAGAGGTTTTCATCCGCTTCTTTAGAAAATCGCTATTTTTAGCCTCGGCATCCCCTGCTCCCCCTCCCCACCCTCTGCTCTCAGCGCACGCTTTCCTGAATGAACAGCTCCCACCCGGGCTGCCCCCGAGCTCCCACGAGGGCTGTATGGCCGGGGCAAGAGCTGCTCGAAACCATGGCCCAGATGCTGGCATCTCCCTTCATTTGTGCTTAATTCCTCTGGGGAGTGTGAGGAAATAAAGGAAAAGCTTTTGTTTCGGGGGAAGATGCCAGGAATATCTGCAGTCCCCACCAATCTGAGCTGAAGCAGGAGCAGAAGAGTCTATCAAATAATGAAGAGTAACAGCACCAGGTGGTGTTTAGCTAATGATAACCTTAGCAATCCCATGGGTGTGTGTTCACAAGCTGGTGGGTTGTCTGTGAGCACATCACCCTTTGCCCATCGAGGTTCCTGTGCTGCTTTTCATGCAAGCACATATTTGGGCTGATGTTATCCATGCCACCTTCTGCAACTCAGCCTTCTAGACATCCTGTTTGTCAAGGTTGCTTAAGCACCACCCCAGCAAACCACACAGCAACCGAAGCTGACAGCTGGGAGCACCACAGCCCTCAGGGGAACCAATGCAGAAAGAAAAAAATGAGGTCAGGGCACCCAGGGCCACCAAACACACCACCAGGAATCCGAGCATCCCATCTCCTCCAGCTGCCAGCTCTGGTTGGGGTCTGGTTTGCTCCCCAAGCAGCCACTCAGAGACAATTTGGAAACAGTGGCACTGAAGCTGGTGCAAAGGGATTTTGCTCACCAGCTCCACTCATCCCCCACTGTGCACCAGCAGCATTGGTACTGGCAGCAAACCGAGAGAGGGAAAAAAGCCAAACCAGCACAAAAGCAAGCAGCTGAGGGCTGCTTTTCCAGGAACCTGCAGAAAACAGAAGCAGGGGCAAAGCTCAGGCCCCAGAGGAGAGCTCTGTGCTGCTCCGTGCAGACAGAGAGGCCGCTGGGGTCAGAGCAGATGATTTGTAGAACTTGAGGCTTCGAGGTTCTCTGTCATTGCCAAATTCCCAGTCTGAGCCTACCAGGAGCGGGCACAGGGTCACTGCTCTGCTCCCAGCCCTGGCCCTCAGCTTGGAGACTTGCGCAGGTTTTGGGGATGCATTCTCAGGAATAGGATTTGCAAAATCGCCGAGCTCAGGCATCCTCATGCTCCCACCTCAGCCAGCAGTGCAGCAAAACAAAATCTCTCTTACAGAGGCCACTGGGTCATGGGATGCAGCACAACAACATTTCTGTGTTTGCAGTGTAAGCCTCCCAGCAACATGTGCCCCACCAGCCATGGGTGCTGCAGCAGACCCAGCCTTCCCCACACTGCCCTGGCTCACATCACCCACCTCAATCTCTGGGTTTTATCTGCACTATGCCTCTGCTTGCTTTATGGCCCCCAGCTGTGTTCCCCAAAGCAGGAATGTGCAGGTGATTTAAAAGCAAAAGGAACCAGAAAATTCTGCAGGTCTCCACTGCTCTCCAATTGCTCTCAGATTGCCCAAGCACAGACCGGTCCCAGCTGCTGCAGATTAAACACAGCTTGCACAGTCGTCATTTATTTTTCCATTCTCTCTCACTCTTCAATATTTTTAAGACAAGCAGTAACCTAAAAAAGCTCTGGGATTATTTGGCCACGCTTGCTTTTGGGTGAAGCCCAAAGACGTGGTACAAAGCCAAGGGCAAGGTTTTCAGATGAACTTCAAGCTTCGTTTCGCAAGCTCCCTGCCTGCAATGAGGACGAGCAGTTCAGTGCCTCCACTTCCATTGGCTTTGCCAAAGCATCGCCGTTGACATCCCTCCTTGTGACACTCACAGTGAAAATTCCAAGGCTTTGCTCAGAGCGACTTCAGTCTAAAAAGTGAGCACAGCCTTCCAGGTTGGTGGAGTGGATGGAAATGTATAATTTTCACCTGAGAAATGCATTGAATTCCACGTTCTTTCACCCTGAAAAATGAGCAGTGAGTTTGTCCAGGGGGGATATCTCACCCCCCATCCCTGTTACACCCTCAGATCCTCGGCATCCCCCATCCCACCGCCTGCCCCCATCACTGTGCCACCACCAGAGGTGTGTTTGAGTCGTTTTATTGAACTTTGCATATGAAAGAACAGTTCTGAGTCCTAATGAAAAACATTAAAAAAATAAGTTCGACATCAGGTAAAAAAATCACACAACCAGAAAATAAAAACCAACAAAACCCACCCGTGTGGACTGGGAGCTGAACCCACGTGAAGCCCACGGTGGGGGTCACCGGGATGATGGGAGGCAATGGTTTGTTCTACCTTCAGACCAGCACCAATGGAACACATTGAAATGTGTGAACACAGCTCACTGGTCAAACTGGAATTAAAAGGAAAGCAGAGCAACGAGGTCGAGCTTTGCATCTCTGGCCATGAATGGTACTGATTCTGCAGAGCCTGCTTGCTCGGGGGTCAGCCTCCCTGGGGAGAAGGCTGCTGGGTTGTCACGTTGGTGTGTTGGGTTTCACAAGGCAGGATGTCACTGCTGGAATATCTCCTTGTGTGTTGCTGCTGAGACAGTCCCAGGGGCTCCTTGTCACCAGCCAAGGTGATGCCCCGTGCCGTGCTGACAGGGGAAAGCAATGCCAAGGTTGTATCCAGCCAGGAAGAGCTCATGGAAATGGATTGCATAGTAAATGATGGGGAGTCAAGGAATGAAGACATCCAGTGTGAGGGGTGGGTGCTCGGTCAGGTTGTGGTGCTCCACTCCTGCAAAGCTTTGGGGACTTCAGCTACTGAAGGAAGAGCCAATTCTCTTTCAGAGGAGCTGACTTTGGTCATGGGAACACCTCCCTGCAGGTTTTCCTCCCTACACAGCAGGTTGGGTGCACGTGGGTGCAGCTTTTAGGCATCATCCTGTTGACACCCAAACAAATGGCCAAGACCCATTTGCCATAGACCAAGGGCAGGTGAATGGCAGCAAACACACACTGTTTGGACTAAAACTGCCCCACTTCATGCCCTGGGACACAACTCCACTCCAGTGCCACTTCTGCTCTTAAATGCACGCGGGCTCGGATATGTTGATGGCTTTTCTAGAGCCAGGAAAGTGGTTCTGCCCCAAAACACTCTTTGAAGTGGCAGTGCTGCTGGCCTGGCCTTGCTGTTATCAGAGACAAAGGCCTGGAATCAGCAGTGGAGGACAGAGGATCTCAAACCATTCCTTTGGAAGATGCACTGATGATGTCATCATTGAAAAGGAAAGATGTGAAAACGAAGAGCAAAACCACCAGCATTACAGAGCTGTGCAGCAGAAGGAGAAGTAAGAGAGCGGGGAGCACACTGACTTCCAGGGGTGTTCAGAGGTGACTAGCTCAAAATCCCTCAATTTTAGAAGAATTCAGTGGTGACAGCAGCTCTTAAACACATTCCAGAAAACATCTGTGCCCCCCTCAGCTGCTCTCCATGAACATCACCGCAGCGACCCCTCCCAGTGCCATCCCAGTGCCTCCCAGTGCTGCTTACAGCACCCTAGGGCCCTGCCCTACAAATCCACCAGGAGGGGCCCCATGGCGAAGCTCCCTTTGCCATCAAGCAGTGATGACATGGGAAGGGAAGGAGGGCTGGTGGGCGGTGTTGGCTGCAGACAGCAGGAGGAACGCAGACGTGTTTGGCGTCTCAAGCGCTGCACGACGCACGGGTTTCTCAGCATCTCTGAGCAGGGCTTTGAAGGGCTATGAATAAAGATGAGCTGCCTGCAGTCGGATGATTATGGGAAATAAATGCACACTTTTTTTTTCTTTTTGGATCTTCTCTTGCTGTCAGCCATCATTAAATCGCTCCCTTCTTTGTTTTTGTTTTTTTTTTTTTTTTTAATCGGCTGGATACATTTTTAATTTGCCTTCCCTTGTCAAATCCTGCTCTCCCCTCAGAATGACATTCCTGCGTGGCTGTCCTGGCACGATGGTTATCTATCAAACACACAGGGCTATATTCAGAGTCGTGGCAACACAGACAATGCACCGGACCGACAGTTAAAGACTATCAAATTCTCGCTTATTTGGAGAAAGCACATTAGCAATTAGCCAGGTCAGCAATCAAGCAAAAGAAATCCAACAGCATGGAGCACACGTGGGCTTTGTCACCAGAGCTGATATGTACAATACTGAGAACAGGTTGAAATTTGGTGATTTCCACGGGTCGGAGGTGTCACAGAGTCATGGATTCGAGTTGGAAGAGACCCTTTGAGGCCACGTGGTCCAACTGCGTGCAATGGATGGGGACACTCAGGGTGTCTGTGGGGCAGGGGAGGTTTGGGGAGCAGAGCTGCTAGTGCCCAGTGGGGCATCGCTGCTTCAGAGCCCAGCAGAAGAGCTCTGCTCCTCCCATCCCATTCAACCCCAATCAGAGAGATGCTTTAACACAGAGCTCATTGAAAACGGACGAGGCATAACCACAGTGCACACACACGTATCTCATAAAAACGAAAGAGATCTCCAGGTAACACCAGCGAGAAAGAAAAAATAACTTTCGTACTGATACATTCTATCCCCACTTTTAAGGGCTACTGTTTAATGTTCCAAAAGAAACTAAGTTCAACACCTCTGGGACCAGGGCTGCCCAAGAGGAAATCAGCTCTCCTCCTGCCCACGGCCCGGGGTGCTGGGGGTGCTGAGCTCCAGCTCATGGGGTGCTGCCCCCCCCCAGCAGTCAGGCAGCTGCTTGCCCCCATGGGATCACTGCAGATCTGTTAGTTCCACCTCTTTTGCACCCTCAGGACCAGGTTGGGTGCTGCAGGAGGGGTTCAAACCCATTGTTTTGCAGGGCTGGATGTAATATCCCCCCTTAAGGCCCTCTGAGCTCCATCCATCGCAGTGGGAGGAGAGCACCGCTGGGTTATTGGGGGCTCATGGGGATGGAAATGGGTTCAGCTCTCACCCCCAGACACTGGACATCT
This sequence comes from Odontophorus gujanensis, assembly GCA_013399175.1. Lineage (NCBI taxonomy): Eukaryota > Metazoa > Chordata > Aves > Galliformes > Odontophoridae > Odontophorus > Odontophorus gujanensis. The sequence goes on along the minus strand of VXAB01004212.1, from coordinate 148,759 downwards.
TTTGGCATTCGTTCTAGTGCTGGGGAGCTGCAGGAAGGACGTGGCTCCCATTGCAGGAGGCAGGGATGGATGCCTTTGGTGCAGCACATATCTATTTATAAAGAGATTACACAGGAAAGCCAGAAAAACAGAACAGAGCTTGTCCACTTCCTATGGCCAAAAGCAGTCAGTGTCACTGGGAGCACTGAAAGCAACCACCCCCACCCCAAGCACAACACTTGGACAACCTACTGGCAGCTCTGCCCAGCGTTTCCCTTCTGGTTGCTCAACCTTTCATGAGTTTTGTTATCATCATCGTTTGTTTTTACATTTTTTGTTTTGTTTTGTTTTTAAATGAGAAAATAAAAAGAACAAAACAAAAAACAAAAAAAACCCCAAACTCTGAAATAATGTCCAACCAATTTCCACCTCTGTCTCTCATTGTATTGCACGTGAGCTGAGAAGAACCTTCCATCTGTAATGCACTTGTGAGAAGACACAGATGAGGAGAGGAGCGGGTCGGGGTGCGGGAGCTCCATCCATCAGTGGGTGCCATTTCCTTCAGAGGTGTTTCTGCCCCAAGCTCAGTCCCGAAGCTCTCACATTGAAGCTTCCTCTGCTACCTGTCGGGCAGAGCAAACAGCAGCGTTGGTGCACAGCCTGGTTTTGAGAACAAGCAGCATTTTCTTATGGTTTCAAGGCAAAGTGGGGTGGATATTATGCACTGGTCCCCTAGGAAGACTTCAATCCCTGTTCCCCAGAAATGAAAAGTGAATGGTTGCTAATTAAAATTGCTTAATGGGTGAAATGCAATGCAGCCAAAAGAGAGCTAAAGCTAGGAAAAGATTCATTCGACATATTCCCATTATTATCTCTCATTAATGGCAAGTTGCAAATCCAGTCCAGAATAATTACCATGAAGTGAGTTTTCCTCATCACGTTTTTATCAAGCTGGGCTCATGAAGACCTGGTAACTCTGATGTGGTATTAGTCATGAGCTTACAGCTGAGAGCACGGGCTGATTGCTGAGACCCAACCTGAGATCCAACCGCTGTCCCACCACCTCCATCCTTCCCATTTCCCAAAGAAATGTACCCCTCCCTCCATCCCACAGCCAGGAGATGGGAGCACCACTCTGCCCACCGGCAGTGGGGCACGGCCCTGATGTGGGGGGATGCAGGCACTGAGCACCAAATGCACCCCGAGTGCTGGCTTCTTGGTGCTGATGTTTGAGTGAGAATTGGTAATGTTCCTGATGGAGAGGTTCATCAGCTATATTAAAACCAGCCTGGTGAGTGCTAATGAGCGCTACCACCAGACTGGATGATGTGAGCAGGGTGCTTCATTAGTGGGAAGGATCTGTGTTAATGAACTGAGTACTAACGAACCCAGACCTACTTCTCCCAGCCCAGCCATCAAGCTCTTCCCTCAAACAAGTCGATTTTCCCAAAATGAGCCTTTTTTACCCAAATGGCTGAGCCTGGAACCATCCCATCCATCCGGATAGGGACCTGAGCACAGCACGTGCTGATCAGATGCAGAGCAAGGGGCAGCAACACAGACACAGCCCAGGTTTCCCAGCTCTTCTGAGTACCCCAATGCCTTTCCAGAATGTACCCCTGTTCCTGTAGACAGAGCCCCAAAACCCTCAGCTTAATGATGTCATTATTCCACTAAATTCAGCCAGAACAGTAGTGGGAGTGAGGTCAGGAGCACGCAGGAGATGTCACTGCTCCGCCTCCTGAAGGGATCCAGATGTATTCCCAGCACATGGGGCTGATGAAATCCTCCCCCCTCCATCAGAAACAGAGGATGTGAAGAAGCAGCCACAGAAATCAGAGGTTTTTCAGTCGGTGGAGCCAAATGATTTGTGGCCAAGAGGTCAGAGCTGGAGAAGCAGTTCGTGGGACCGCGTGCATTGCATCTTTCCTGAGCCCTGGACCCGGGGGAAATCTGGGGCTGGAAAACAGCTCCTGTTGAGCCAACTCTTTAAGGGATAAACAAAGAGGATGGGTCTGTCCACCTTCCTCTGATCACCCCAAAAATATGTTGGAATGGCTGAGGTTATTAATACAGAATTAAAGTGCAGGATGTAATTGATGAGAAACAATGCAGCCTGGGGGGATATAGATTTTATCACACTAACTTGATAAGCTCTTCTTACTGAGCTCTGGGTATGGCTGATAAAGGTATGTGCTGTTGTAATATGCTCCTGCAAGCAAGCTGCACAGCACCCTGGTTAAGAAAATGGAGCAACAAATGCACAGAGGTTTCAGGAGAAATGAGGCGTGAGGTGGAAATGTGAGTGCAAAGATGCACATCCTCCATGTCTGCAGCACAGTGAATCCCATTTCATGGGCTAACTGCAACCTGCTCAGTATCCCCAGCCACAGTGCAGTGCTCTCAGCTCCTTGTTTGCTGCCACCCAGGCAAACAGCAAAATGCATCTTTCAGTGGACACAAAAATGCTCTGCAAAGCGTGCATTCATTGCTTCCATGCTTCACTGCAGCCTTTGGGTGCTTGTGAGAGCAAAATCCAGAGCAAAGGCGCTGCTGCAGGAACCACTGCTGATCAAACCATGACACAACCTGACAAGATTTTCCATATCTATCTATGGAAGAGGCAAGCACACAGCTGGTGCTGGTCAGCATCAAAATAACGCCAGGTGCACTTGGCTGCCTGGAGAGCAAGAGCAGAGATAGCCAGTGGCTGATGCAGTCATGCACATCCGCACCAAGTCTTCCCACACAGTACGTGGAACGATGCTAAAAATGAAGTGCAACAAATGTGGAAGAGCAACAGACATGATGGAGCTTCGCCGTGCTCAGAAAAGCAGCAGAATTACAAGTGGCAAGGACATGAATCACTGCAGAACCGACACAGAGTCACTTATCCAGGGGTCTTCGTGTACAGAGATTGTTCCCTCTGTGCAGAGGTGATGAGCAGCCATAGGGAAGTATTTTAGCTGCTCCAGAGCAGAGTGACACGCTGAACGAGATAGGAGCCAGGTTTTAATTTACTGGAGCATGTCCTGCTTCATAAGGAGAAAACTGATGGTGCCCTGCAGGGACAACCATGCGTGAAGGTTTCCCTGTCCTCCTGCAGAGAATCCTCAGTGCTCTGCCAGTAAGGAGACACAGACAGGTCCTTGAAACACGGGGATCTCACAAAGCAGAGCCTTGTTCATGGAGGGAAAGGCAAGCAGGGGCTCGCGGGGGATTTTCTCAGAGCATTTTTGGCTGTTTTGCTGGCTCCAGCTGAAAGAGCAGCGTGGGACCCTGCTCCCATCCCTCTTCCTCACAGAGGACAGTTCTCATGAGCAAAAAATGCGATTTGCTTTCTGCTGTTGACAAACAACAGGAGCACAGCAGCCCTGACACCTTCCAGCACAGAGCAGCAAACAGGCGTCCCGTCAGGCGGGATGAATATCGCACTGACGGAGGCACCATTACTCATTTTCCTGCTCAGGAAGCCAAGTATGGGAGAAAAAGCTCTCAACTGCTCCTGGGGCTCAGTCCCATGAGCTGCAGAGCCCTCACTGGGGCTGCTCCACTGTGCTCTCCCCAGGAGCAGATGTGCCCCACGCAATGCAATGGCATCGCAGCTCCGTGCTGTACCCTAAGAAAACCTTACATCAGTGCCCACCCAAATGCTGTTAACCCCCAACCCCCACTGCCAGGGAGTGATTCCCAGCACCAGGAGACACCCAAATGTCCCCAGGAGCACAGCCCCCTGTCCCCAGCTACACGATGCTGTCCAAAGCCATGCACCAGAGCTGAGCACTGGGGGAAGATCCAGAGAAGAGAAGATTGTGGAGGAGCAGCAACAGCTCCGTGACAATGAAGGAATGAACAGGATCTTGCCCTCCCCATGGCATCCTATAATGTTCCCCAAAGTCCTACTTCCCTGTACCCATTGCCCACATGAGTGCCTTTGCACGGGGATGCCATTGCTGAGCTCTGCATCCTCTACTCAAATTGCACGAGATTGAAAGGCAGAATGCTGCCAGGTCCAATCCTACCTGCGTGCTTGAACCCTATTGGTTTGCACGGCAGGCTTGCAGCCCGTTAAAGCATTCAGAACTGGAAAAAGGCACTGCCTTGTGTCGGGCTGGGGTGTGTTTGCACATAGATATGCATATTTTAAAAGCTTGGCAGGAAGAGGGCTCCAAACTACACAGTTAAACAGATTTCATGCAGAATGCCCTCCACGGTCACAAACCACCACCAGAACCCCGGGCCCTGCTCTGCCAGGACACCCCTTGGCAGCGAGTCAGGGCTCCTTCTCTTCTGCTGGGGAAACCATGCTCTGCCCTTCCTCCCCGTTAAACTGTTCCTAAATTGGGGATGAAAAACAACCAGCAGCTTCCTTTGTCCCTTTGTCAAAGGATGGAACAGCAACAATTGCCCAAAGAAATCTGACCCTGCAGGAGGAAAGGGACACCCCAGCCCTGCTCTGTGACCCCGGGATGGGACGGATCCTGTCCATCTGAAGGGCATCTGCTGTGCTGGAGAGCAGGGGGCCTTTTTGGAGGAATCCAGGCCAAAGAAGTGTAAATAAGCAGGAGAAAAAAGTGAGAAAAGCATCGAGAGGCCACGCTTCAGGTTCCTGCATTTCCCTGTGCCAAAAGCAATGCACATGGAGAGGCAGAGACCGTGTGCCCCCCCAAAAGGCCACCAGCAGCCCAGGGCAACGTTGGTTTTCAGGCAAGCTCCACAGCCCAGTGTGCTCTGCTGCACCTGGAGCAGCACTAGCCCACAGTGGATGCATGCTGCAAGGCAGCAGGGGATCACAAAGTGGCTGGAAGCTGCAAGGCAGCACAGGGCTCTCCATCCCCACCGGCTGCCACGGAGCAGTCTGGCAGCACTTTGCAGCTCCTGGCACGACGTGCTCGGCGGAGCTGTCAGACCACGGAGCACGCACCGTACGGCTCCCAACGAGACTGACAGCACGGAGGGAAGGAGCAGACAGAAATGGGGCAGAGCGCAGCGGGGATATCCCCGTTTCTCAGCTTGCCGCTCCCTCTCCCATCCCCGTGTGCGCCTTCAGCTCTTTGACGTTTCTCAGCAGCGCCATTCAGTGCTTGCAAAACTACGCCGGATGATTCGGCTTCCTTATCGGCTCAGATAAAGAGCCTTTTGCTGTCAGTAAAACGTGTTTGAAGCTCTTCTGCCCCCGCCGAACGAGGCGGGGAGCAGCCAGGAAAGAGAACTAACGACCGGCGAGGTAATTCTGCTTATTAAAGGGGCACGGAAACTGAGAACTGCACGCTGCCGTTTCCAGGCTCACATGCGGTTTCCGTGCCGGTGTCATCCGTGCAGCTGCCACAGCAAAAATACCGCGACGAAACTCAGCGAGGAGGGGGGAGAGCACCCGCTGCTTTGAGCTCCAGCCTTGCTTTTAGGAAGGGGCATGAGGAAAAGCTTTGATAAGCATCAGAAGGGAGAGCTCGCAGCCCGCAGTGACAGCTCAGCCTGCTGGCCAAGGTGCCGGGGGGTTCCCTGCTGCCCCCTGCTCCGGGATGCTGGCAGGGTGAGGGCTGTCAGCTCTGCGTGGCATCGCCCTCGCCGTGGTCGGAGCAGATCCTCCGCTGGGGAAAACTGCTGCAGCTCCAATAAAGCTGTCAGATGCCATCAGTGGAGAAGCTGCTCGGGTGTCATCTGTTGGTTCTGAGGGTTTTATTCACCGGTTTGGGTGCTGGGGCTGAGGGGGAGTGTGATGTGGCACAAACTGTCCCAATCCTTTTAAAGTCTGGAAGAATTCACTGCCAAACTCCCAATTTCAGCCTGGCCAAAATCCTCCCTTCCATACCCTCAAGAAACACGTGGCTCAGCCAGGTTGGGGTCCCAGTGCTCTTTGTCTTCACTGGCATTCCTGTGCTCTCCCCACCTGACAAACCTCTTTGTTCTTACCCCAAAACCAAGTGGGACAGAGCAAGGCCCTGCCAGCCACCCCTGGGTGCCATCCCAGAGCTCCAAAACCCCACAACTCTCTTTTTGCACAGTTTTGGACAGATCCCTGCACAGAGAAGCACAGCTTTCCCCCAGCACTGCTCACCTGGAGCTCAGTGTGCAGCACCAGAAAGCAAAATGAGAAGCAAACAGAACCAGAGGAGCCCTAGGATGGATGCTGCCATCCCATTTCACCCAAAGTACACGAAGACACACGAGGGCAGCAGGGGAAGCTGGAAAACAACACCAAGCGGTGGGAAACATGAGGTTTGCTCCAAAAAGCAACAATGCAAAACCATCTCTTCCCCCCTTGCAAAGCTCACCTGATCCCGTCAGATGTTCTGCAGCCCCCGGTGTGCACAGAAGGATGAAGGAGGCACGTTTTCCCTGGTGGGTTTGGGCTTATTTTGCAATCCTGCTCTTTCTAGCTCTGCATTTGTCCCCCTGGTTTCCAAAGGCGGCCGAGCTTTCCTGGCCGAGCTTTCATCTTTGCCCTTGGAGGACGCTTTGGGGTTTCATGCCAGGTGGGACGAACATGGTCCTTTCTCCACTCGTGTTTGCAGGTTCCCAAATCTCACTGCCAAAGTGTGAACTCCTCTGAGAGGGAGAGGGGGATCTGGGCTGTGCTTATTGCCTACAAGCAGGTGTTTGGGTGAGGGAACAGGGTGCAGGATGGGGAGAGGATGGGGGTGCATGATGGGGTCCCTGTGCGGTGCAGAGCCGTGGGGTGGTGGGGCTGGAACCATCTGGAAGGGCTTTTGAGGGAAGGGTGAGAGCCGAGGGGGATGGGAGAAGGGATGCCATGACAACCTTTTGGGGTTTCCCAGGAAACCAGGGTCGCCATGGCAACTGCATCACTCCGGTCCGAATTAGTGACTTCCGCTGGAAGGCGTGTTTGCCACTTTAATCTCCTTGCGATAAGCGGTCGCATCTCTCCCAGACGCGTTGCAGAAGGTGGAAACATCCCTTTGTCTGCAGCTCGGCGGCTCAGAGCCGCGGCCCCCGCGCACCCACCCCATCCCGCTCCGCCTGCCGCAGCACGCAGACCCACAGATCTTGCGCTGCCTCAAATCGCGCCCCAGGGCTGCAGGGGATGGGAACTGAGGGTAGGAAACAAGGGGATCGGCTTTTTTGCTCTTGAAGTCAGAACCGATCGCGCTCGGATTCTGATCAGGCGAGAATTGCACGAACGATCCAGGGGGGGAGAAAAGGGGATCTGTGGTGCGTCCCTAACGGTGCAGCACCTCCCAGTATTAAGCACCGTTTAACAACGTGGTAACAGAGACCGTGCGAAATTAAATGGTTATTTCCACCCAGCCCCCTTCCAGCGCTCTGCAACATGTTTTCCTCGTCTCCCCACCCAATCCGGGGCCGCTAATCCAACAAGTGAGCTTATGTGATGGAAGGGAAATGGGCTTCGCACCGCCTGCAGGGAAGGGGGAGCAAACCAGGAGCAAAGCGAGACGTCCCCAAAAGCCAGAAAACAAAGGCAGCTCTGCAACACGTTGCAGAACAGACACCAGCTCCAGCGGTGCGATTTGTCTTCATTTCCCTTCTGGGTAACCGCCGGCCGTCCTCTTTTCTTTGGAGAATTTTAAATCCTTTTCGGATCTTTAAAAAGAAAAAAAAAAAAAAAAAAAGAAAAATCGAAAAAAAGAAAAAACCCAACGTATAAAAACAAGGGCACACACAGACTGACGATGGTGCATGTTCCACACAACACCAAGAACACGGTCACTTTTGCATTATTATCGTTATTATTTGTTACCACATCCTCAGGTTTCGCCGCCGCTCTGTGTTTATTAAACATCCGTAAAGATCTTTTTGATGTTCACACAGTTGGGATTGTTTGTGGTTGTGCAGTTGCCTGTCTTAAAGGCAGCCTGTTTGAATGCACTGTGGTTGATTCCCCCCTCCTCTATCACCATGTACTCGGACTTGCTGAGGGTGGAATTGCTGCGTGCCTTCCTCATCTCTTCGGTAGACGAGAGGTGCTGGCAGCTCCCGACGTGCATGTACTGGGCTTGCTCCTCACCTTCTGTCTCCCGGTGGTAGAAATAGTTGAAATTGGAGACTATGACGGGCACGGGAAGGGCGATGGTCAGCACCCCCGCGATGGCACACAGGGACCCCACAATCTTGCCCCCGATGGTGATGGGGTGCATGTCCCCGTAGCCCACTGTGGTCATGGTCACCACCGCCCACCAGAAGGCGTCGGGGATGCTGCTGAAACCCGAACTGGGGTCATCAGCCTCGGCGAAGTAGACAGCACTGGAGAAGAGGATGACGCCGATGAAGAGGAAGAAGATGAGCAAGCCCAGCTCCCTCATGCTGGCCTTGAGGGTCTGCCCCAGGATCTGCAGCCCGTTGGAGTGCCGGGACAGCTTGAAGATCCGGAAGACCCGCACCAAGCGGATGACCCGGAGGATGGCCAAGGACATGGCTTGCTGGCCATTGCCTTGCCTCTCTGCCAGCTCGGTGCCCAGCGTGATGAAGTAGGGAATGATGGCCACAATGTCAATGATGTTCATGATGTTCTTGGAGAAGGTGGCCTTGCTGGGGCAGGCAAAGAAGCGCACCAGCAGCTCAAAGGAGAACCAGATGATGCACAAAGTCTCCACCACAAAGAAAGGGTCGGTGAAGGACGACACCATGGAAGCGGCCGAGGACGAGGAATTGGTGAAGACATCAGGGGGGAGAGGGCCACCACCCGTCCCAAAGGTCCCCCCGGTTCCCTCATAGTCGTGGTCGTCCCTGAACTCAGGCAGGGTCTCCAGGCAGAAGATGACAATAGAGATGAGGATGACCAGGACGGAGACGATGGCAATGCCTCGAGCCGGCCCGGAGCTCTCGGGGTACTCAAAGAGCAACCACACCTGGCGCTGGAACTCCTTATCAGGGAGCGGCCGCTGCTCCTCCCGAATGAAACCCTCATCCTCCCGGAACTTCTCCATGGCCTCCTCCCCCAGCTGATAGAAACGAATCTCTTCGGAGAAGATATCGATGGGGACGTTGACGGGTCGTCGGATGCGCCCGCCCGACTGATAGTAATAGAGGATGGCGTCGAAGCTGGGCCGGTTCCGGTCGAAAAAATACTCGTTGCGCAGGGGGTCGAAGTAACGCATCCTCTTGCGGGGGTCCCCCAGCAGCGTCTCGGGGAACTGCGCCAACGTTTTGAGCTGGGTCTCGAAGCGCAGCCCCGAGATGTTGATCACCACCCGCTCGCAGCACTCGTGCTCCCCGCTGACCTCCGTGGGGTGCCCTGCGGGGCCGGCGGAGGGCGGTGCGGGGTGCTCGTAGCGCTCCCCCCCCAGCAAAGGGTGCGGATGCTGCGGTTCCTCCGGCAAAGGGTCCCCGGCGCCCCCCACCACCGTCATGCTGCCTTCCTCCGCCTCCTCGCCCTCTTCCTCCTCGTGGCCGGGGGACGGCTGCGGGGCTCCGGGGGTTGGCTGCTCGGTGTAGCCCAGGTTGTGGTGGCTGCTGCTGGGGGGCCGGCCGGCGGAGGAGGCGGCCGGAGAGTGGAGCAAGCTCCGGCGCTCGTCCATAAAGGTGTGGGGAGGAAGGGGGAAGGGGTGAGAGACACGGCGAGGCGGCGGTCGGAGCCTCTTCTTCCTCCTCTTCCTCCTCCTCGGGGCGGAGAGGGAGAAGCAGCCGCCCCGCTCTCGGCTGCCGCGGCTCTGAGCGGCGCCGGGGTGCGCTCAAAAAG